>CAUYLG010055281.1:0-35881 GCA_963573385.1 Cacajao melanocephalus | reverse complement strand
TCCTTCCTTTCTCCATTGTTAAGCACAATTATTGGCATAAAAGAGGTTTTTAATACCCATTTTTAGACTGCATTCTAGCCTGGGCAATAGAACAAGAATCCCGTTCTCTCTCCCTCTTTCTCTTCCTCTTTCTTTCTCTCTTACATTGTCTTTTTTCTTTCTTTCACTCTCACTTTCTTTCCTCTCTTTTTCTTTCAAAAATAAAAAGAAATAAAAATAAAAATGTATCCCTTTGAAAAAATTTTAAAAGGAAAATGCTTAATCAATGGTTGCTATTATTCTTATAATCAACTGTGAGCTGATGTTCTGGAGTATTTTAATACCTACCCAAGTTTTCAATGCCTGAAAAACTCATAAGATGAAACAAGTGAACATGTGAAAAATAAAACATTATGTTTTTAATAGTATATTGGTATGTTTGTTTCAGAATAAATGTATTTTTGCAATAGGAAAGAATTTCACTTCACTCTACTCCCTCACAAGCACATGAGTTCAAGTTGTTAGCACCATACTCTAACCAATGGAGCTAACCAGCCAGTTCACATTGTCAAATTGGAAAACAAATCCATTCTAACCAGCTTCAGTCTCACCTCCCTTATCTGATCATTCTTTGAACCCTGTCTGTCCAACCTCAGAACCCTCCCTCAGAGCCCCCAACCCTGTTGCCTGTGCTGACTCTGCTCTGCCCTGAGCCTCACCACCTGTCTCTTCCGCAGCTTCTTGCTCTCTTCATTTGTGTCCACACCTCCAGTCTCTTCCTCTTCAATCCACTGTCTACACTGCCACCTGTGTACTGGGTTAAAACAGTGAGCCAACCCATGGATACCAAGGAGAATAAACTTCCAATGGTGTTTCATTAACCAAAAAGTTCAACTTTCTTATTGTGAAGTGCAGCTTGCTTCACAACCGGGCCCCAGACAACCTGGCAGTCTCACGGTCAGGCACTCCCTCCTCATGGTCGTTTTGCACCTGAGTACAGTCACACCCTGTGTAATGAATACCAGAAGGTGGGTGTCATGGGGAGCAGGTCAGAAGCTGCCTTCTACAGCCCTTATGACCCATGGTTAGCCAGTTTTATCAAAAAACATACATGTGATACTTTTATCCCCAAAGTCTGACTCCAGTGCCCCTTTCTCCACTGGTTACAATATCAGGAGGGGAAGAAGGATGCTAGTTATTGGGCTTCTCAAGTAACTAACACCATCACTGAAATTATTCAACTCCCAGCTGGGCAACCTTTCCATGGAATTGAAGCACTGGTTGATCTCTAAGTTATTTCTCTGACTACGCATTTACCCAATGTGGGGCAGAATCCTGCTGAGGATATTAACGTCAACCTGTGGCCAGTATGCTCTGCACATATCCTTACAGAAACTTGAGAGAATTTACCTCATGTCCTTATCTGGCCCAGTGATCTCACATAACCACATGCTAAGGCCAAGTGTATACTTGTCATGCCAGCTCTCAGGAGACAAAAATATTAAAGACTCATGTGACTCAGGAGGAATGACACCAGAGATCATGTGATGCCAAAATTTAAACAACGTCTCAGTCACAGAGGTTTTGAAAAGTGTGCCACATACTTCTCACCACAAAGGTCCTGTCCATGTCGAAGCACATCCAAAGGATAGGATTGCCTGAATTGCACAAGTCCTCCGGTGCTCAGGAAGCATTCTCCAGTGCCATGCAAAAGAAAAGGCTCCAGAGCTCAACTGAAAACAGCTAAGCATCACTTGGGACACTGGTATACTCTGCCCTCCAAGACTTGAAATCAGCAGGTTCTAATTAAACAATATCTGACTGTGTGTAAATTTAAAACTACATAAGCCCACCGTGAAGGCAGAGACTAGATTATTTACGTGTCACCAAGACATGCATATTGTCATATGCTAGGATATTTTATAGACACATAGTTAGTTGTTTAATTAATTGCAAAGTTTTTGTTTGTTATCATGTTGTTGCCATTTGGCTATTGACAACCTTTGCAAATTCTTGGTCTGCACTTTTGTTATCATACATGCAAATTGTCACATAAGAGTTCTAGATAGACAAAGCACTAGTCTATAGGGTGTTTTTTTTTTAATTCTTTAATCAACAACATGTAATCAGGAGTACCCAAATGAGAACTGTAGCCATATCAACTACCTGAAGGACTAAATTGTACATATGTTTCTTTCTGGAGTGTGCTGATGGACAGTGGACACAATGTGTGCAAATAGGAAGATAAGGTCTTGAGAGAAATCTCATGTAGCTTTGTTTACACCATGGCTTAGGAAATGCTAGATCTTGTGGTTATGCACCTTCTGAAAACACAGACCATTTATCTGGCAAACAGTGCTACCTTGATATTTCCAGAAAAAAATAAACCTGTTCTGTTTACAAGCTTTGTACTCAATCTGGAGTTCGACTCTCCAACTTCCGTAACAGTTTTCCAATAGATGTGTCTGAGATTTTAGAAATGTTCCCTTCTGAACAGCCCCAAATGGGAGCTAGTCATGAGGAGTTCTGAGCACTTGAGATACAGCTAGTGAGATTGAGAAACTGAATTTTAAATCTTTATTAATTTAAAGAGCCATATGTGTCTCTGGTGACTGCTATATCAGACAACACAATACTAAAAGTTTGCTACTCAAAGTGTGGTCTGGGGACCAGCAGCTTTCATATCACCTGCTGCATTTCTGTTAGAAATGAGAAATCATGAATCTACAAACAGAATCTACATTTTACCAAGATTCCCAGGTGATTTGCATACACATCACAATTTGTGACATGCTGCTCTGAAATATTCCTTGATAAGGCTGATTAGCTTCTGGCTCTTCAAGGGAATAAAATCCCAGAGTTTGTGTGTTCAATGGAGAAACTAGAGATTATAATATTACTCCAGTAATCTTCCTAGAAAGATACGAAGATAGATAAATGACTACAGAATTCAGTCCTCTGGAGTCCTTTTAAATGTGATCTGTATTAAACCTCACTCAACTTTATAAGTATATTCCTTAAAAATTGTTTACTGATGCTAGGGAGAGGCCTTTTTACTGCACCTGATAGCTCCCCTAAACTTCTTGCTGCTGTTGAAATTAGTTTGCCAACTCTTTTCATAATTAGAGATAAAGCTTCAAAAGCATATTCTCCTGAAAAAGACCATATAATGTTTACACAAGGCTAGTGGAAACAACATTATTTACCGGAGTGCTAAATGTGACAAAGAAGGGGTTAGAAAGGGGACCTCCCTGGGAATTTAAAGTGGAAAGAAAGAGAAACAGCAGAAGTGAAGTAAGAGAGAAGAAAAGACAAGGTTCCATGCAGCATGATATACAAGCTCCTATTCTGAACATAGAAGCCGTCATGGTTCCGAAATCACATCCTACAGAGAATGTTAATAGCCACTCCAGCAAGCTAAATCCTTGGAATATTAGAGACATGCATTGGAAAGGTCAGAGTGCCTTCAACTGATCCCCATGTTGAACCATTTTTCAGCAGAGTCATTTGTTCCCCAGTCTGATTTGTCACTGGCAGGAACACCAGTGTTCCTTCTGCAGTGGATATTTTTGTGTGTTTGCTTGTTTTCAGGGCCAGCAGGCACCTTTCCTTTTCCGAATATTAGCTGTAGAATTTTATCTGGGGATTTACCTTCCAGTCTGTCTCACATCAGGTAGGGTGCTTCTCCCACTCAAAAGTGGAAAAGATGGCAAATGCTAACCATTAGCCTGGTGACTGCGATTGGTGCAGAGAATTGCACATGAGTCAATTGAAACAATTCAGAAACATGGACTTCAGCTGGGACTTCTAAGAAAGATACCCTTGTCCTATTTAGTTGGTCTTGAAGCTATAAAGCATGGAATTGTGCCAGCCATTTTGATACCACAAAGAGAGAACCTCTATGAGAATGAATCCAAGTGGAACCTGAGTTCAGTGACTGAAAATATAAAAAGGGTCCTAATGTCCTCTTTGAGTAACTGACTCAAATCTCACCTGAAGCCAGCGCTACACATTGTGCACTGTGTGAGTCAATAGATGGCTTCTTTGCCTAAAAAGGTTTGGGTTCAATTATGCATCTCTTGGAACCAAATGAATCCTAACAGATAAATCTACTCTCAAACAAATATCTTAGGAGGAAAAGAAAAAGCTGGCTGAATGCATTAACGTAAAAAATTGGTAAATGCAATGCTGTTAGTCTAACGTGAAGTAAGTATTGTCTTGTGAAGACTAAACTTTCTTTTCTCCTTTTCTACTACACACATATTTCTGTAAATACATGTATGGCAGGAATAAACTAAAACAAGCCCTGTAGTAAACAAAATATAAAAATTAACTTGTAATCATAAGCACTCTATTGTTCCCATTTACTTAAGACAGTGATAACACTATTCATCACGAGTGAAAAATTACAAGATTTTCAAATGTACAATTTAACTACTTACTTTAGAGATTAAGCACAATTTAATTTTATCATACAAAAAGCAATAGAGGTTGGAGTACACACTCCCAGCTATCTTGTCTACAGTAAAATCTGACCTCTATAGGGAAAGCTGTGAGAACAGAAGAAAAAAGGGAAGACAAGTCAGTGATATTTTCCAAAATGTTGAAAGCAGAATTTTATAATGGTGACCATGATTCTTCTATGGCATGCATTAAGATGTCTGGGTCATTTCTTATTAGTAAAACAATGTTAGCAATTAATTCGGAGTCTATTTCACGTAAGACATTAAGTCATGTAAAACACATAAGTAACAACAATAAATCACTGTCAGGGTTTCTGACAGTGCATAATGTAATACCAGGCATAGAGTAGCATTCTATCTTGAGCCACTTTAACCCCTTGCACCTCAAAAGGAAATGCCAGTCATGTGTTCCAAATCAGAAGTTTCTATGACACCAGAAACTTCCAGCATGTCATTGCTCTTTGGAGACTATGTGCAAAAATGCATCTGTACATGGACTCATTTTAACATGAATCCTTTTTTAGAGGAAGCTAAGTGCTCTGTATCAAATCAGGAATGAGAGTTGCAGCCAGTGAAGATGGAAAAAAAAAAAAAAAAGATAGCTTATCCCTTACTGCTGGCAAAGCCAATTAGGCCTATCTTTGCTTCATGACAGCTATATAAAGAATTGGGGAGTTGAGAGTGTGGGCATTTGATATGGATGTGCAAACTCATTCTTTCTGTTGGCTCACATAAACAACATTTAGGAGAATATCCGGTAGATGTTTTTTGGCCTCATTTCCCCAAACCATCTAAGGCAATACAATTTAATACACTCAGTGGTTTTCTGTCTTGTATACAAAAAAAAAAAAAAAAATACAAGAGCTTCTTCAGATAGAGAATTTAAGATGAGCTGAGAAGTCAATTCTAATTCTTTGGATTATTCCATTTGAAACTAAAATTAAGCTCACATTTACATGATATGCTTGATGACTTTGATTTTCTCAGTTTCTGTCATGTACTAGTGATACAGTAATTGTGCCATATACAAATTCAGCACCAACATAAATTTTGTTCTGTAATTTAATTTATTTGAATGCATTTGACCCTTTATAATTTCTTTATCAATCAGTCTTTTCTACTAGGTTGTGAACTCTTGGAAAGCAAAAGCTTCATTTGTGTCTGCTTTGTCAGTTCTTTACACATAGTGGAATCTCAACTGTTTGTGAAATAAATTTAGTATTGGTTTCTCCAGAGAAGTCTATTAAGCATTTCAGTTAATATTTTATTAAAGAAGTCCCACAAATAAGGTTAAAAGGATTCTTCTGGACAGCATTCATTCTTGTCTCACAAACATATATTTTTAGACGTTCTCTTAAGCATTAGACCTACAGCAACAATATCTAGCATTCCCTGACTGCTCACTCTGAGTCAGGCCAAACACTAGGCACTCTGATTCCATTATTCCTTCTCTCTTCACAACTACCCTATGCAGTATGACTGTGTTATCTAAATGTCACAAATAAGGTAGCTAATGCTTAATGTTTAAAGAATTTTTTGTATCCAAAGTCATACAATCTGACACCTGGATTTCTTGATCTTAACTATTACCCTATGCTCCAAAGCCAATAGGTTTTGCATGTTGATAAGTATGAGAAGCAGCAGAAAAGTGCCAAGTCTACTGGAGCAATAAGGAAGTAATTACCTTTAATATAAACTTTAATTTTTTTTAATTCATTTAAGCCCAAGGGCATCTGTAAGGATGATTGTATGAGATCTTAAATCAGAAAATTGTTTGGCTCATAAAGGTTGACATAAGCCCACACCACTGAAAAAGCAGTCTGCTGTATTCTCAGAGAAAACAGGTGTGCAGAATGGGGTATGAATCATGCAACTGGCTTGGGTTGGTGGGTTCACAAAGTTAGCTGAGCATGGGAAATCAGCCATTCCCTGTTACGTCAGCCACTTCTCCCACATGTTTCAAAAGATGAAAAATATTACATAAGCCAAAAAATATTGCAAGCATTTTCTATGACAACTAAAGACGCTTGGCTGGACAAAAATTACCCCAAAAATAGTTAATAGTGACTAATGTTCATTCTGAAACAAAATGTTACTTACTTGATATTTTCATATAAATGCTACGATAACTTCATTCACTTTAAAGGATTTTTGTAATGTAAAATAGGAAAAATAATTTATCTAAATTAGCACTAGAAAAAAACAACTTTTGGCCAGATGCAGTGGCTCAAGCCTGTAATCCCAGCACTCTGGGAGGGCAAGGTGGACAGATCACCCAAGGTCAGGAGCTGGAGACCAGCCTGACCAACATGGAGAAACCTTGTCTCTACCAAAAAATATTAAAAAATTAGCTGGGTATGGTGGCACATGCCTGTAATTCCAGCTACTTGGGAGGCTAAGGTAAGAGAATCGTTTGAACCCAGGAGGCAGAGGCTGCGGTGAGCCAAGGTCACACCATTGCATTCCAGCCTAGGCAACGAGAGCAAAACTCCACCACAAAAAAAAAAAAAAAAAAAAAAAGACAACTTTTATATAAGTTTGAATCCATTTTATTTATTTTACCAATAGTCTATAATAAGAGCTAGCAAATAGGGTGTGAGATCAATTAGAAGAATACCAAGAGGGCTGCATTATTAAAATATTCTTGAAATCTCTATTTTCTGAAGGCCTCTTTAATAGATCCAAGGAGAAATACGTGGACATGTAAAACTAACTACTTGTCAGAACAGGGAGAAAGTTAAGGTTAGTTTTCAAAAAACCAATAGTAGAAGGTACTTTATCCAAACTAAATCCTTACCTAATGGAGGAAAAAATAAAATCCTCTTCTCCAATCAATTCTAGCTTTCCAAATATTTTTTTCTGCCAAAGTCCCCCAGTAAAAGTAAGAGAATAGCAATTTTAGAAACCGTTGATTCTGAGATTTGAGGGTATGGTTGGTACAGTTGGAAAAAAAATAGATTCATTTTTCTCTTTGGGGTAGGAAAGAAAGGAGTTTGGGTAGATATTTGACCTATATCTACCTATCAGGCACATTTTAAATTAGACCCTCCATTTTTCACCCCTTTCATATTCGAATCTTTCATAATTCCTCCAGTCTTTAAGACCTGAATTCCTTATTGGCTGCATTTTTCTCTCAGAGTACTCAAGTCTTTGGTTATTCTGCTATTTTATATTCTATATTTCACATCAAAAATTTTTTTGAAATATGTTGTTTCATTAAGTTTGCCCCCAGCTACGTTTTTTGTAGGATCATACTTGGTCTTTATTCTGTTACTGTCATTTCATTCCAACTCCTGATGCAAAGAAATAAACCTGTGTGTGAATCTCACCATTAACAATAGGAAACCTGTTTGTACTTAATAATTGAGAATTCACTTAACCATTCATTCAGTATTCAAAAATCACTTACTGAAAATATTCTAACAGCCAGTGTTCTAAAAGTCTAATAAGTATATTATGTATTCACTTAACATTTTTTTTTAATCCTATGTCTTCTGTGTACCAGGCATTGTAAAAAACTTCATGACTTAGTGTCGAGATACCAAAGGAGATAGCTAAGAGGAGATCTAAATTTTCTGTTCTCAAAAACGTAAATATGAAGATGAAACATTTGTCTCTCTCAGAAGCATGAAAAATAAGGGGTTCTAGAATGTTCAATTATTCTGAGAAGTGCAATCTACATGGAGACTAAATAATCTGAATTGCCAGTTTCGATAGTGAGGTGAAGATCACTAATCATGCCCTTTCTTAAATAACTTCTTCCTCATGGTAAGATAGTTTCTTCCTTTAGTTTTAGCTGGAATCATGGGCAACCTGCTAGAAACTGCATCTTCAGCTTCCTTTGCAATGAAATACGAGTAGAAATAATCTTTGTAAAACTTCCAAATTATTTAAAATAAAATACATCGCCTGAGCCCACCTCCCTTTTCCTTCATCATGAGCTATAAATATAGATAAATCATGGCCAACTTTGATCATGTAGAATTAGTCAGTGACCTAATGGGTAGAGGAAGAAAATATAAGTGGAATCCAAGTCTCTTAATGACCCCAGGGAGCAGAGCTTCCTCACCAGGCTAGACCAAGCAGATGGTTTCATGAGGAATCAAAGACTACTTTCTTATTCAGACCACTATATCTTGGGATCTCTTCGTGAAAACATCTTAAAAGCTGTCCTAAATAATACAATAGCCTTACTTTGCCAAATAATTGTAAGTTTCTCTATCAGTTTCCACACGTACATTGAAATTATTATTTAAATAGTGTCAACCATAGTTTCCAAATATTCAAATTGTATTCAAATAAAACTTCAGATGCTACATTGCTAAATAAAACTTCAGTAGGCAAAGTCCCATAACAGCAATTACTCTAATCTTAGACAAAGCAAAGAAACAATGGCTAAATCGTACAATGGCTCCTGAAGGACCTACTCAGATACCACATACAATTACTTCTACTCACATTCCATTAGCTTAAATCAGTGATGAAGCCTGACTCAGTGGGGTTGGAATGTATAACCCCCAGCCTCACCAGAAAGATACTGTGGTTCTTATAACAATGAGTAGGAATGCACAATCCTCTTCCAAAGAAAACAACAAACAGACGGGCACAATATCACAGTCTCTACCACAACAAATGAAACAAACTTTAAATAAGTTTCAGCTATAAGGCAAATAATTTAAATGGGCTTAAATTTCATTCATATGTCTTTTTCTTCTTTGTGTCAATGGGATCTCATAACTAGAAGAAAATATATTCTATTTAGATATACTATTAATAACATTTTAACAATAATGTTCTGGCCTTGTTACCTTCTATAAATAGAACCTATGGTCAGATATTAAAGCATTCATGCCTTCATTTCTGATATTCTCACTCATTTACCTCTGGAATAAAAACTTACTTGCTACAGAAAAGATCTCTACCAGTTTAAATCAAATTTATCTTTAGCTATGGGAAAGGCAACCTTAATCAATTCATAAATTCCATCTATTAGAATTCAAAACAATAATTTTAATTTTATCACAAAATGATGAATAAGTATAAGGACATAAAATATCCCCACACCATCCTAACAAACATTTTTTATCCTCTTAATTTTTGCTAAAGTGAAATCAACAAAACTTTTAGTCAGAAATTTTTTGTCCTTAAAAGGCAAAAAAAAAAAAAAATAGAAAGAAACAAAAAATCCCCTACCGTTATTCTGTTTTTAGTAAAGATTTGGTACATGACTATATTAACTATATGTTACCCTCTTCCTTTTTCAGCATTAACTACATCATCAAAATAGTATCAAGTTGATCAGGTTAAGTTTTATAAAATTACATATCTGTCTAAATTGATTATGCAAAAACAGCTCCAAATAATTATTTTACCTAAACCGTAGAAGATTAAAAGGAAGCCCTATGTTAGTAAATGTCATCTTAAAAGATGACTCAAATTTACTGTTTTAAGAAGCACCTAAATAGAGGAGTTTTGTTTTGGGTTAGAACATAGAAAGCTGCAGGAGACCATTGCTTTTATCTTAACAACCAAAACCAAGCCATGTCAATTATAAAATCATAATGTTCTGAACCTACTACTGATCTGAGGATGCAAAGAGAACTAAATTCCAGAAGGTGATTAGTATTTTATAAAAGAACCATAGCTGTTCTCAACCCTGGTAGGCAGGCAATAAAGGAATCCGTCATTTATGCAGGTAACGAGAAATCAATTGAAATTTTAAGAAACTTATGACAACTTTATGTGAGCTAGCAAGGCATGTTAGAACCCCAAAGAACCTCAGCCACGGGGCAAGTTTACAGACACGTCATGCTTTTCTTGTGTGTTTTTGCAGTTCTCTATCATTAAATACTCAGGAACTCAAAGGCTAGGGGCAAGGCAGAAGAGCTAAGACAACTCTCCCTGATACGTTCTGAGTGAAAGCTATCTCCCTAGGTGCAGTTTGAAAGTTTGGCAGTAGCTTGGTAGTAAAGCACAAAGAGGAATCTTACCAGTACTCAGGCCAGCAGAAGGGAAATTTCTGACACTGTGTTTAAAATATTTGAGGTGAGTAGTAAGTTATATTCAACTAAAGCTGCAGTCATGCCCAGATCAAGTTTGGCTACAGATGAGGTTGGCCCAGACCCCAAATCTATCAATTTATACCTGAAGGGGTATGATATTTTCTAGAGAAAAATATAATTTACCTTATACTCTACTTTTATGATATGCAAGATGTTTGCTATAAAATAAAAATATTATAAAGCAAAAAAAAAAAGCCAATAAAACATGACTCATGATGAAGAGAAGAAACAGCAAAGCTGAAATATGGCCTAGATGTTATGAATCAGACTTTAAAATAATTATAATAAGAAAGTATAAAGGATCTAATAGGAAAAGTATACCACAAGTATGAACAGCTGGGGAATTCGAGCACATGCATGGAAATTTATATGGGAGCATAGGCATGGAAACTATGAAAAAGAATTAAATGGAAATGTTAGATGTGAAAACAATATGTAAAAAAATGAAGGATTCAATTGACATAATAGCCAACTGGATTCACCAGAGAAAAAAATCAGTGAAACTGAAACCAGGTCGTTAGAAAATATACCAGTTAAAACACAAAGAAAAAGTTAAGAAGAAAGAGGAGGAGAAAGGAGGAGAAGGTGAAAAGAAGGCATAGGGGAGGAGAGAAAAAGGGGGATGGGAGGAGAGAAAAAGGGGGAAGGGAGGAGAAAGAAAGTGATAGAAGTATAAAAATGAGGAGGAGAGGGAGAACAAAGAAGGGAAGAAAGAAACAGAAGCAGGGGGAAGAGGAATAAGAGTGTTCAAGATTTATGCTATAATATTAAATGATGTTAGACTACCACAGTAATTGGCATTCCAGAGGAGGAAAGAGATTAAACAAATATTTGAAAATATAATGGCTGAGATCTTTCCAAAACTAATAAAAAATAATTCAACACTCAAGAAGTTCCATCAACCCTAAGCAGAATAAACACAAAGCAAACAAAACCTGGACACATTATAGTTTAACTCCTGAAAACTGAAGATTGCAAAAATGAATCTTAAAAGAAACAATTATACATATATATATATATATATATATATATATATATATACTACATAGAGAAACAATAATATAATGAATGAATGAATGACTTATCACTAGAAACAATGAAAAGCAAATAACAATGAAATAACACTGATAGCATACCAAAGAAAAACCACAGTAAACTAGAATTCTGTATCCAGTAAAAATAGTGTTTTAAAACAAAGTGAAGATGTTTTCAAACAGATACAAACAGATAATTCATTTTCAGCAGATATTTACTATGAGTGATAAAATAAATTCTTTAATCTGAAGGAAAATGATACCAGAACTCAGAGTTATACAAGAAAGGAAGAGAACCAAGAAGAATAAAGCTGGGTAAATATAAATTAGTAATTTTTGCATATATACACACACACACACACACACACACACACACACATACACACACACACACACAGCTTTTAATTTAAAATATTATTGACGAGGGGGATCTGGTAAGATGGCTGAATAGGAACAGCTCCAGTCTGTAGCTCCCAGCGAAACCAATGCAGAAGGTGGGTGATTTCTGCATTTCAACTGAGGTACCTGGCACATGTCATTGGGACTGGTTAGACAGTAGATGCAGCTCCCAGAGGGCAAGCCAAAGCAGGGTGGGGCATTGCCTAACCTGGAAGTGCAAGGGGTGGGGGAACTCCCTCCCCTAGCCAAGGGAAATTGTGAGGGACTGTGCCATGAAGGACAGGTGCTATCCAGCCCAGATACTGTGCTTTTCCACGGTATTCACAACCCACAGATGAGGAGATTCCCCCAGGTGCCTATTCTACCAGGGCTCTGGGTTTTAAGCACAAAACTGGGTGGCTGTTTGGGCAGATACTGAGTGAGATGCAGTTTTATTTTTTTCATACCCCAGTGGCACCTGGAACACCAGCAAAACAGAACTGTTCACTCCCCGAGAAAGGGGGCTGAAGCCAGGGGGCCAAGTGGTCTTGCTCAGTGGGTCCCACCCCCATGGAGCCCAGCAAGCTAAGATCCACTGGGCTGAAATTTTCACTGCCAGCACAGCAATCTGAAGTCGACCTGTGACTCTCCAGCCTGGCAGGGGCAGGGGCATCCACAATTACTAAGGTTTGAGTAGATGGTTTTTCTCCTCACAGTGTAAACAAAGTTTCTGCCAGGGAAGTTCAAACTGGGCAGAACCCACGGCAGCCTGGCAGAGCTGCTGTAGCCAGACTGCCCCTCTAGATTCCTCCTTTCTGGGCAAGGCATCTCTGAAAGAAGGGCAGCAGCCCTAGTCAGGGACTTATAGATAAAACTCCCATCTCCCTGCTACAGAGTACCTAAGGGGCAGCTGTGGACACAGCTTCAGCAGACTTAAACATTCCTGCTTGCTAGCTCTGAAGAGAGCAGCAGATATCCTAGCACAGTGCTTAAGCTCTGCTAAGAAACAGACTGCCTCCTCAAGTGGGTCCCTGCTCCTCATGCCTCCTGACTGGAAGACAGCTCCCAGCAGGGGTCAACAGCCATCTCATACAGGAGAGCTCCAGCTGGCATCTGGTGGGTGCCCCTCTGGGACGAAGCTTCAGGAGGAAGGGACAGGCAGCAATCTTTGCTGTTGTGCAGCCTTTGGTGGTAATACCCAGGCAAACTCCAGGAGTTTGCTGGAGTTGGTTATGTTGTTATGATATGCAAGATGTTTGCTGGACTAGACCTCTAGCAAACTCCAGCAGACCTGCAGCAGAGGGCCCAGACTGTTAGAAGGAAAACTAAAAACAGAAAGAAATAGCATCAACATCAACAAAAAGCACTTCCACAGAGAAACCCCTTCTGAAGGTCATCAGTAACAAAGATCGAAAGTAGACAAATCAATGAAGATGTGGAAAAAACAGCACAAAAATGCTGAAAATTCCCAAAACCAGAAGGTCTCTTCTCCAAAGGATCACAACTTTATGCCAGAAAGGAAACAAAACTGGATGGAGAAAGAGTCTGAGGAATTGACAGAAGTAGGCTTCAGAAGGTGGGTAATAACAAACTCCTCCAAGCTAAAGGAGCATGTTCTAACCCTTCAGAAGGTGGATAATAACAAACTCCTCCAAGCTAAAGGAGTATGTTCTAACCTGATGGAAGGAAATGAAGAACCTTGATACAAGGTTACAGGAACTGCTAACTGAAAGAATAAGTTCAGAGAAGAACATAAATGACCTGATGGAGATGAAGAACACAGCATGAGAACTTTATGAAGCATACGCAAGTATCAATAGCTGAATCAATCAAGTGGAAGAAAGGATATCAGAGATTGAAGATCAATTTAATGAAATAAAGGGTGAAGACAAAATTAGAGGAAAAAGAATGAAAAGGAACAAACAAAGCCTCCAAGAAATATAGGGCTATGTGAACAGACCAAACCTACGTTTGCTTGGTGTAACTGAAAGTGACAGGGAGAATGGAACCAAATTGGAAAATACGCTTCAGGATATTATCCAGGAGAACTTCTCCAACCTAGCAAGACAGGCCAACATTCAAATTCAGGAAATACAAAGAACACCACTAAGACATTCCTCGAGAAGAGCAACCCCAAGACACATAATCATCAGATTCACCAAGGTTGACATGAAGGAAAAAGTGTTAAGGGCAGCCAGAGAGAAAAATCAGGTTACCCACAAAGGGAATCCCGTGAGACTAACAGCAGATCTCCCTGCAGAAACTCTATAAGCCAGAAAAGAATAGGGTCCAGTACTCAACATTCTTAAAGAATTTTTCAACCCAGAATTTCATATCCAATCAAACTAAGCTAAATAAGCAAAGGAGAAATAAAATCCTTTACAGACAAGCAAATGCTGAAGAATTTTGTCACCACCAGGCCTGCCTTGCAAGAGGTCCTCTTGTAAGCACAAATTATGGAAAGTAAAATCTGGTACTAGCCACTGCAAAATATAGCAAAATATAAAGACCATTGACACTATGAAGAAACTGCATCAACTAATGTTCAAAATAATCAGCTATCATCATAATGACAGGAACAAATTCATATATAACAAAATTAACCTTAAATATAAATGGGATAAATGCCCTAATTAAAAGACACAAACTGACAAATTGGATAGAGTCAAGATCCATCAGTGTGCTGTATTCAGGAGACCCATCTCATGTGTAAAGACACACATAGGCTCAAAATAAAGGGATGGAGGAATATTTACCAAGCAAATGGAAAGAAAAAAATAAGTTGGGATTGCAGACAATCCTAATCTCTGATAAAACAGACTTTAAACCAACAAAGATCAAAAAAGACAAAAAAGGGCATTACATAATGACAAAGGGATAAATGCAACAAGAAAAGCTAACTATCCTAAACATATATGCACCCAATACAGAAGCACCCAGATTCAGAAAGCAAATTCTTAGAGACCTACAAAGAGACTTAGACTCCCACACAATAATAGTGGGAGATCCTACAACCCTAATTTCAATATTAGATAGATCAACAAGACAGAAAATCAACAAAGGCATTCAGGACTTTAACTCAGCTCTGAACCAAGTGGACCTATTAGACATCTACAGAACCCTGCACCCCAAAGCAATAGAATATACATTCTTCTCAGCACCCTGTAGCACTTATTCTAAAATTGAGCACATAACTGGAAGTAAAACACTCCTCAGCAAATGCAAAAGAACAGAAACTATGACAAACAAAAGTCTCTAAACAATAGTGCAAACAAATTAGAACTCAAGATTAAGAAACTTACTCAAAACTGCACAACTACATGGAAACTGAACAAATTGCTTCTTAATGACTACTGAGTAAATAATGAAATTAAGGCAGAAATAAATAAGTTCTCTGAAACCAATGAGAACAAAGACACACATACCAGAATCTCTGGGACACAGCTAAAGCAGTGTTTAGAGAGAAACTGATAGCAATAAATGCCCACATGAGAAAGCGAGAGAGATCTAAAATTGACACCCTAACATCACAACTAAAAGAACTAGAGAAGCAAGAGAAATTCAAAAGCTAGCAGAAGACAAGAAACAACTAAGATCAGAGCAGAACTGAAGGAGATAGAGACATGAAAAACTCTTTAAAAAATTAGTGAATCCAGCAGCTGGTTTTTTTTAAAAGATTAACACAATAGATAGACCCTGCTAACCAGACTAATAAAGAAAAAAAGAGAGAAAAGCCAAATAGACACAATAAAAAGTGATAAAGGGAACATCACCACTGATTCCACAGAAATACAAACTACCATCAGAGAATATTATGAACACCTCTATACAAATGAACTAGAAAATCTAAAAGAAATAGATAAATTTCTGGACACATACACCCTCCCAAAACTAAACCAGGAAGAATCAAATCCATGAATAGACCAATAAAAAGTTTTGAAATTGAGGCAGTAATTAATAGCCTACCAAGAAAAAAGTCCAGGACAAGATGGATTCACAGCTGAATTCTACCAGAGGTACAAAGAGCATCTGGTATCATTCCTTCTGAAACTATTCCAAACAACAGAAAAAGAGGGACTCTTCCCTAATTCATTTTATAAGGCCAGCATTATCCTGATACCAAAACCTGGCAGAGACACACACACACAAAAAGAAAATTTCAGGCCAATATCCCTGATGAACATCAATGCGAAAATCCTCAATAAAATACTGGTAAACCCAATCCAGCAGCACATCAAAAAGCTTATCCACCATGATCAAGTCTGCTTCATCCCAGGGATGCAAGGCTGTTTCAACATATGCAAATCAATAAACATAATACATCACATAAACAGAACCCATGACAAAAACCATGTAGTTATCTCAATAGATGCAGAAAAGGCCTTCAATAAAATTCAACATGCCTTCATGCTAAAAACACTCAGTAAACTAGGTATTGATGAAACATATTTCAAAATAATAAGAGCTATTTATGACAAATCACAGCCAATATCATACTGACTGGGCAAAAGCTGGAAGCATTCCCTTTGAAAACCAATACAAGACAAGAATGCCCTCTCTCACTTCTCCTATTCAATATAGTATTAGAAATTCTGGCCAGGGCAATCAGGCAAGAGAAAGAAATAAAGTATATTCAAACAGAAAGAGGGGAAGTCAAATTGTCTCTGTTTGCAGATAACATGATTGTATAATTAGAAAACCCTATCATCTCAGCCAAAAATCTCCTTAAGCTGATAAGCAACTTCAGCAAAGTCTCAGGATACAAAATCAATGTGCAAAAATCACAAGTATTCTTATACACCAATAACAGACAGAGAGCCAAATCATGAGTGAACCCCCATTCACAATTGCTACAGAGAGAATAAAATACCTAGGAATACAACTTACAAGAGATGTGAAGATCCTCTTCAAGGAGAACCATAAACCACTGCTCAGAGAAATAAGAGAGGACACAAACAAATGGAAAAACATTGCATGCTCATGGATAGGAAGAATCAATATCATGAAAATAGCCATACTGCCCAAAGTAATTTATAGATTCAATGCTATTCCCATCAAGCTGCCATTGACTTTTCTCACAGAATCAGAAAAAAACTACTTTAAATTTCATATGGAACCAAAAAAGAGACCATATAGCAAAGACAATTCTAAGCCAAAAGAACAAAGCTGGAGGCATCACGCTACCTGACTTCAAGCTATACTACAAGGCTACAGTAATCAGAACAGCATGGTACTGGTACCAAAATGGAGATATAGACAAATGGAACAGAACAGAGGCCTCCAAAATAATGCCACACATCTACAGCCATCTGATCTTTGACAAACCTGACAAAAACAAGCATTGGGGAAAGGATTCCTTATTTACTAAGTGGTGTTGGGAAAACTGGCTAGCCATATGCAGAAAACTGAAATTGGACCCCTTCCTTACACCTTATCCAAAAACCAAATCAAGATGGATAAAAAAATGCCGACTGGTGCGGTGACTCATGCCTGTAATCCAAGCAATTTGGGAGGCTGAGGTGGGCAGATCACCTGAGGTCAGGAGTTCAAGACCAGCCTGGCCAACATGGTGAAACCCCATCCCTACCAGAAATAAAAAAATTAGCTGGGTGTGGTGGTGCATGCCTGTAGTCTCAGCTGCTTGGGAGGCTGAGGCAGGATAGCTTGAACCCAAGAGGCGGAGGTTGCAGTGAGCTGAGACCACACCACTGCACTCCAGCCTAGGCGACAGAGAGAGACTCCATCTCGGAAAAAAAAAAAAAAAATTAGACCTAAATGTAAGACCTAAAACCATAAAAACCCTAGAAGAAAACCTAGACAGTACCATTCAGGACATAGGTATGGGCAAAAAGACTTTATGAGTAAATTATCAAAAACAATAGCAACAAAAGCAGAGGTTGACAAATGGGATCTAATTAAACTAAAGAGCTTCTGTACAGCAAAAGAAACTATCATCAGAGTAAACAGACAACCTCCAGAATGAGAGAAAATTTTTGGAATTTATTTATCTGACAAAGGGCTAATATCCAGAAGCTACAATGACCTTAAACAAATTTACAAGAAAAAAACAACCCCATCAAAAAGTGGGCAAAAGACATGAACAGACACTTCTTAAAAGAAGACATTATGCAGCCAACAACAATGACCAGTTATGATGAAAAAAGCTCATCATAACTGGTCATTAGAGAAATGCAAATCAAAACCACAATGAGATACTATCTCACACCAGTTGGAATGACGATCATTAAAAAGTAAGGAAACAATAGATTCTGGCAAGGCTGTGGAGAAATAGAAATGTTTTTACACTGTTGGGGAGGGAGTGTTAATTAGCTCAACCATTGTGGAAGACAGTGTGGCAATTCCTCAAGGATCTAGAACCATTTGACCCAACAATCTCATTACTGGGTGTATACCATACCCAAAGGATTATAAAACATTCTACTATAAAAACACATGCACATGTATGTTTATTGCAACACTATTTACAATAGCAGACTTGGAATCAACCCAAATGATAGACTAGATAAAGAATATTTGGCACATATACACTATGGAATACTATGCAGCCATAAAAAAAATGAGTTCATGTTCTTTGCAGGGACATGGATGAAGCTAGAAACCCATCATTCTCAGCAAACTAACACAGGAACAGAAAACCAAACACCACATGTTCTCACTCTAAGTTGGAGTTGAACAATGAGAACATATGGACACAGGGAGGGGAACATCATATACTGGGGCCTGTCGGGGGGTGGGGTAAGGGAAGGGATAGCATTAGGAGAACTACCTAAGGTAGATGATGGGTTGATGGGTGCAGCAAACCACTGTGGCACATGTATATCTATGTAACAAATCTGCACGTTCTGCATATGTATTCCAGAACTTAGAGAATATTAAACTAAAAAAAAAAAAACTGACCTCCTGTAATCCCAGCACTTTGGGAAGCCAAGCCAAGAGGACTGCCCAAGCCCAGGAATTGGAGACAGCCTGAGCAAGATGGCAAGACCCAATCTCTACAAAAATTAAAAAAGAAAAATTAGCTGGGCATAAAAATAAATTGATTAATTAAATAAAATACTATTGACTCTATAAGATAAAAATAACATCTGTGTATTGGAGGTATATTACATATATAGTGAAGTAAAATATAAAACAAAAATGATGGGAGAAGGAAATTGAAATGATTCTTTGTTAAAGTTCTCAGAGTGTCTATTTTATTTGCAAGTAAACTGTGAAAACATAAAGATGCTGTATTAATCTGTTTTCACGCTGCTGATAAAGACAAACCCAAGACTGGGTAATTTACATAGAAAAAAGGGTTTAATGGACTTACAGTTCCACATGGCTGAGGAGACCTTACCATCATGGTGGAAGGTGAAATGCATGTCTCACATGGTGCCAAACAAGAGAAGAGAGCTTGTGTGAGGATACTCCTGTTTTTAAAACCATCAAATCTCATGAGACTTATTCACTATCATGAGAATATCATGGGAAAGACCTGCTCTCATGATTCAATTACCACCCACTGGGTCCCTCCCTCAACACATGGGAATTCAAAATGAGATTTGGGTAGGTCCACAGCCAAACCCTATCAGATACATATTGTAACAACTCGAATACGTAATAAGTAAACAACTTGAAAAGTTACACATAAAATATGTGATCTATTTAAAATAATGCAAGAAAAAAAGGGAGGGATAAAATGAATGAGATTAATAATCCAAATAAAATGTAAAGACCAAGATGGTAGATTAAATACAATCGTATCCAAAGAAAAAGACTATTTGACAAAAATGATAGAAGCAAGACTGACTGCATGAGCTTCACAAAATAGACTTTAACTATAAAAGGCAAGATAAAATTAAAAGATAAAAAAGGGCATACTGAACAAACACTAAGCATAAGAAATCTGGTATGCTATATAAACATAAGAGAAAGTGGATTTAAGACAAGCAGTATTATAGAAGACAAAGGGAAACATTTCATAGCAATAAAATGATCAATTAATCAGTTAGACATAGCAATCCTAAATGCACAAGCCCCCAACACAGAGCTTCAAAATACACAAAGCAAAAACTAATGAGAGTAAAAGATAACTCTTGCTTCAGACCAAGAAGAAATAATAGAGACTAGGGTTACCCTCCCACGTAAGATAACATTTTTAACAAAATATATGAAGCAATGCTTTATTTTAAAAACTGTAGGCTGAGTGTGATGGCTCACACCTGTAATCTCAGCACTTTAAGAGGCTGAGGAAGGTGGATCATGAGGTTAGAAGTTCAAGACCAGCCTGGCCAAGATGGTGAAATCCCATCTCTACTAAAGATACAAAAATTAGCCTGGCATGGTGGCAGGCACCTGTAATTCTGGCTACTCAGGAGACTGAGGCAGGAGAATTGCTTGAACATGAGGTGGGGAGGTTGCAGTGAGCTGAGATAGTGCCATTGCACTCCAGCCTGGGCGACAGAGTGAGACTAGGTCTCAAAATAAATAAATGTTAATTTAAAAAAAACTGTAAAAATGTAATAAAGTTTCACAATCTCTGAGAGACAGGAAACAAATGAGTTGAGTTCCAAAATTACTCCAAGCTTACTCCCTCCAGGTTGCAGCATAGGGACCAAGCAGGATCATAGGGGCCAAGCAGGACCTGGTGGAGGCCAGTAGGCTGTCAGAGTTGCAGAGAAGGAGCTGAGAACTCAGGGAGACCAGCACAAACTATAAGCCCTCTGGACAGAGGACTGGAAAAGAAGAGAGTTGCCCAGAGAAAGATCCCAGGGGGAGGGGGAGTCCTCAAAGATCTCCCTCAAATATTCAGCAGACTACTGATAAGCACATGCTTATAGGGAAACTATCCAAGCTGGAGACAGAATCACCCAAAAGGATTAGAGAGAACAATTATTCACATTCACAAAGGGCTAGCAATAGTGCCCTTTCCCACCACATTGGAAAAACCTCATGATTTATGGGGCATTGGAGAGAGTGTGTGAAAGGTCTTGCCTCCGTAATGGGGAATCATTAGGCCTTGACTGAGCACTGCTCCAGCTTCCCCTAAATTAATCTTAAAAGCAAGACTGAAAAGTATCAAATTATTTCTAAGTAACTTAACTGCACCCCAGAATAAAGCTCTAGAATACTCATAGGAATGCAAAAGATAACCAGCACTCGCAAAGCAAAATCACAATGTCTGGTATCTGATTGATAACTACAAGACATTCAAAGAAGGAGAAAAGTATGACCCATAATGAGGAAACAAATAAAAAATCAGAAACAACCAAGAGCTGACATAGATATTAGAATTAGTAGAAAAAGACATTAAGTCATTTATTATAAAAGTGTTTCATGTATTGAAAAGTTAAGTAGAGGCAAAGAAGATATAAAAGAAGACTCCAAACTATTAGAAAAGAGACTACAGTGTGTGAGAGATTTAAAATACACTAAATGAAATTAGCAGCAGATAAGTAATTGTAGACAAAAAGATAGTGAACTTGAAGTCAGAACAATAGAAAGTATCAAAAATAAGGCACATTAAAAAAGAAGTTTAAAAAAATGAACAGAATATTATAGAGCTATGAGAAAATAACACAAGTTTTATGTATATGCCCTATACATGTGACCTTGGATTGAGCAAAGATGTTTTAGACGCAAAAACAAAAGCAAAATGTATAAAAGTATAAATTAACAAATTGGAATTCAACACCAAACTTCTGCAGTTCAGAAAACATTTTCGAAGAACATAAAAAGGCAGTTTATCCTCTAGGAAAATAAATTTGCAAATTATATATCTGAAACAGGACTTGTATCAAGAGAACTCGCAAAATTCAGTAATGAGAAACCCAATTATAAAAACCAGGTATAAGATTTGAACAAACATTTCACAAATAAGTATGTGAAAACATGTTCAACATCATTGTTCTTTAAGGAAATGCAAAGTTAAAACCACAATAAGGTACGACCACTCACTCACTGGAATGACGAAAATTTAAAAACTGACCGTACCAAATGTTGGCAAGGATGAGAAGGAACTGGGGCTCTCCTACCCTGCTGGTGCAGATGTAAAATAGTACACTGACTTTGGACAATTTGGCAGTTTCTTGAAAGGTTAAATATTCAACTAAAAGATTATTCAGACATTAAATTCCAGGTATTTACCCAGGAGAAATTAAGGCCTATGTGTATGTAAAGATTTGTACATAAACATTCATAGCTGCTTAATTTACAATAGCCCAAATTTGAAAATAACCAAAATGGCATCAACAGATGAGTGGATAAGCAAGCTGCAATATTTTCATACAATGGAATATTATTCAGTAATAAAAAGAGATGAACTATTAATACAAGCAACAGCATGGATACATTTCAAAATAATTCTGCATAGATAACTTTTGCACCAACCTAACACATACCTATGGTCCCCTTTATTTGAATTGCAAGAACAGTTAAAATTACAGTCTAGTCAGGAAGTAGTTGCCATTTGCCCAAGAAAGGTGGGAATGGACAAGAAAGGAGCACAACTGACCTTTCTAGAGTAATGGAATCTTGGTTTTGGTAGCGGTTATTTACATGAATGTAAGTATCAAACTTTCTTGACCTGAACACTGAAGATCCATGCATTGTATAATATGTAAGTAATGCCTGAGTATTTTGAAAGCTGAATCCTGAAAAAGTAAATTCCTTTTTATACCACCCTTCATGTAATTTTCTGTTTTTTCACATTGCTATTGAAGATTGAGCATATTTTCCATATTCATAAAAACAAGCTCCAGACATAATTAAAATATATCAGATACTAAAGAGAAAATATAGAGACTTTTTTTTCAAAACACCCTCAAATGCAATTCCAGGAAAGCAGAGAAAAAACCCAAAGTGATTTTCTAGACCAAAAACCTTCTCCAAGTTTAGTTTAAACCCCATGTTTTCTCCATGCCCAGATAATTTTCCTAATTTCAGTTCATCTGAGGATATTATGCATTAATATTGATTTTCATGGTCATTTGAAAATAAATGTTCAAAACCTGTATTTTCAGGGTTTTAACAATAGTCCCAGCCCAACCAATTTAAATCACCTTCCTAAGATCGTTTCCATATGTTTGTTGTTGTTGTTGTTATAAAACAAGTCTGAAAGTAAAGACAAGATTTTTAAACTACAAAAACGGAAGTCCCGCTTTACTTACCAACTCTAGGCTGTCATCTAACACAACTTAGAATCTTCAGAGAACCACGCCCTCCAGCAGAAGAGACCACACCCCTAGCCAGAAACCACCTCACTTCAGGCTGCTGAACCCACACAAGATACACCTGACCTCACTTATCTTTCCCACCATCAGAGCTACACTGAAAATGAGTAAAACTTGGACATTTATCAATTCATTTCAATGGATGATGGTGTTGGCTAAAAGATATACAATTAGGAGGGGAAAAAAGAGGAAAGGAAGGATTTAAAGATAAAAAGAAATAAAGCACTGGGGACAGGCCAGCAGACTCAATACCTGTGCTCTACTGTTATTTAAGTCTCTAAAAAGTGGAGAGAACACACCTGCCACACAGGATTGTTCACTGGACTTTTTGGATTAAACAGCACACAACAAAAAGTGTGAGACTTGCTTGTGTTTCTTCGCTGGCATGATTTTGTGATATGCTTTGACATTTGAGGACCCTACCTTAATGAATTTAAAACTTAGAAGAACTAATTTCCGTTTGGACACAGGTGTGTTTATGTGTGGTGATTATGCTACATTGGTTCCTTCAAGGGAGAGTAAAGCTATACAATTTTAAGCAGGCCAAAGCATTTCCCTTTTAGGGCAGAAATAATTAAAACATATGTACAACCTACATATCTGTGGGCTTAGGATTGAAGAAATTTGTTCCTTATGTCTCAATGAAGCTTACAGGGCCATTCTCTTTCCTAGAAACCATGATGTGGATGGCACTTTCTAGGGCATGCAGAGTACCACCTGAATAATATTCCATAGAGACCAGGAGTTCCTTCTTCCTTCATTAAATCATCCAAATTTGAATCTCAGATTGTTAGGCTATCCCACCTGGCTTCCCTCCCTATTGCAGCCACCTCTCATTTCTCAAGGGCTCTAGCTCCTGGGCCAACAATTCCTCCTTCTTTGGTGTTTCCTATGTCCAAACAGATGATTCTTCCAATACTGTGGTTTCTTAGATCTTTGAACCCATTCGTGCTAATGATCATGTTCCTCAACCTATCTTAGCCATTTCCTTACCATGCTCATACACCAGACCAGTGGTTCTCAAAGTTCCATTTTGCTATCACTGGAGAACTTACTAAAAATTAAAACTCTCATCCTCACCTCAGCCCTACTGAACCAGGAAACCTGGGATATGGCCCAGCAATCTCTTATTAAATAAGCCTTCAATAAGATTATGGTACCCAAGTTTGTTCTCGTTTCTTATTACCGAAACATGCAACCCCTCTGTAATCTCAATTCCAAGACTCCCATACTCTGACCTCAATTTGATTATAGTACCCTAACTCCAACAACCTTTGCACAACAGGACCTCATCTCTCCTGTAAATATGCCTTGAGCTCACTTTCTCATTAATATTACTCATATTTATGTTATTTTCATTTTACTCATTTAGCAAAAATTCAACCCTTGTTAAGAAAAAACTTCATCCCATTTCTGGCCTATATGCAGTGACCTGCAATGCCTACATAATCTGACCTGCTTTCCATTGTCACAAACCAATATGAAAATAGCTAAATACGTATGACTAAAGAAGATCTAGTATCTCTTTAAACGTATGGACACATCCTCATGGGCCTTTTGTGCTGCCAGGCAATCATCCTATGTTATTGAGAAAGAACAACTATCAGTACAGAACTTCTACCCTCACTTCCACCCGCCTACCTGCACATGCACTCTTACACTCTGCCTTCCCACCTGTTCCCCTGGATTCTGTGTGCTTCTACCTAGGTCAACCTCTTCTACTTGTATATTAGATTTCATGCCCTCTTGCCTACTCAGGAATGTTGTCCTAGCACCTATCCACACTCTTCTGCTTCCTCATTCTTCTCTCACTCTGCCAGATCCTTCTGACTACATAAAGCATGCTGTTATTCTTCCCATCCTAAAAAATAATATCTTCCCCTTCCAATTACTGCCCTGTTTCTTCTATCATACTCATTAGGCTTTCACTCCCACCACTCCATCAAAATGTTCCCAAAAAGGTCATCATTGACACTCCTGCTGCTTATCCAAGGGGCGATCTTCGGTCTTCCACCTGCTTGAGCTGTCTAACGTACTTGACACAACTCTTTCTTCTTTGTAGCACTTCCTGCCCCTGGCTCTCCCAGTATTCCTCCCACCTCAATGTGACCCTTCTCTGTCTCCATCCTCATCTCCGTAGCAACTGTATACCAGAATTCCCTACTTCTCAGTCTTTGCTTCCATTTTATTTCATTCTTTACTCACTTCTTTGGTGTTTCCATCAGAGGTTTTAAATACCGTTTGACCTGACAATGTCAATATTTATAGTTGTGGCCCCCACTGCTTCACACACTCCACACAGGTATAGTCCAACCACATACTAGACATCTCCACTAACAGACATTGAAAATTCAGTATGACCAAACTTGAATTATTCTTCTTCCTCAACAAATACACTCTACAGCTTCTCACTTCTGTTCAGGGTGGCCTCACACTTCTAGCTCCTAAAGTTAAAAACTTTCAAGTCACTCTTGACCTGCTTTTTATCTTTCACATCTCCCATCTAAATCCATCAGCAAACCTGTTGACTCAAATCTGATGCCACAAAGTCCAAACCAACTTATCTCTCTCCTGGATTATTGAGACAGCTTCCCAACATCATAACTTCCCTTTCAGTCTATTAACCAGCCAGAGTAATCCTCTAAAAACATACATCAGATTACGGCATTCCTTTGCTCAGAAGTCTCAGTCTCTTTGCACCTTATCTAGTCAAAATTCCAAAGTCCTTGCTGTGACCTGCAATGCCCTCCATGATCTGATCTGCTTCCTATTATATCACCCACTGATTGCCTACAATAATCGCCTTCAGTCATCTTGCCCCAGCCATGTTTGTCTCCTTGCCGTTCACAGAGCATGTCAGGCACTTCCTTACCTCAGGGCCTTTGCACTTATTGGAAGGAATGACTTGCTTCCTCGCCTCCTTTAAGTTTCTGTCAAAAATATCCTCTTCTCTATGAGGCTTACCTTCCCGCGCCTCTTCTAGCAGTGCTTAGCCTTCCTTTGCTTTATTTCTTTTCATAATCCCTATTTCCTTCTAAAAATGCTATGTAATTTACAAGGTTATGGGTTCCCTAAAGGCAGAATGGCCTACTTTGTTTGTTTTATTGTTGAATATCAATTATGTAGAATAGAGTGCTGGAACAGACTAGTCATCAGTAAGTGGTTTTTGAATGAATGCATGAATAAATGAGTCAGGTCTCTAAAGGGGAACAATAAGACAGACACTGTGTTTGCTGGAGACAAGAATAGGTCACAAAAGCTTGGGATGTCATGCATCAAGACTCATGCTTTCAGAAATTATACAAAATTATACAAAACCAATAATTGTTGCTTTCGCATGGGGAAAAAAATTAAGTGTCCTCTCACCTAAGCCAGCTTTGCAATCAAAGAAAATATACAGAACAGATCATTTTTAACAGAGAAAATACAAAATGTTTTTCCCTGCATAGCACTACAGAGTGTACCAACAGGGAAAGCTAATTTAATGATTTTTCAATGCTTCACCTTTTATCCCTAAGTCTTGGCATCTGAGATGGCTCTCCTCTAAGCCCAATATTAACATCAGTCTCCTTACTCTATATAACTTCAGGTTCCTAAATTTTATCCCCCCAAATTTAACTTTTCTTTTCCATTTTATCATCACATAACACACACAAAAATTAAACTATTTCCTAAAAAAGACACGGATATTAAGGTCATGAATCCAAAAATATATATATAAGAAAGCAGAACTAGGACAAAAAGAAGATTTACTTGACCCTGTGCATAAGGTGTCTTCAAACATTTTGTAATGGACCAGATAGTGAATAGTTTAGGTTTTGTAGGGCATATAGTCTCTACCTCAACTACTTAACTCTGCTACCATAGAGCAAAAGTAACCATAGGCAATATGTAAATGAGTGAGTATAGCTGCATTTGGATACAGCTTTGTTTGTGAAAACAGGTGCATGGCAAATCAAGCTGCTGGACTGTTGTTTGCCTGCTCCTGCCCTGTGTCTTCCCTATCCAGCCAATCATTATTTCAAGGGTCAACACTGCTCTTGAGTGAACAAAACTGTCTACATATTTTGTATTCAGAACAATCTGTGGGCAGTTATAATGACGTTGTTTCAGAGTTTATGAGTTCCGAGTTGTGCTCAAATCATTTAACTTGCCTTCCCAGAGAAAGTGCTGAAGAATGTTAGAGACAGCAAATGCTAAAGCCATAAGAATTCTATGGAACATTCTTAAAAGGAAAATACAATGAGTCTATTTATTCAAATAGATAGCCATATTTATGTAAAGTGGGTAGTTTGAATTTGTAGTGTTCAGAAATGTGTTTATACATCTTTCTCTAATTTTCTGTGACTATAATGATTGGAACTTGGCAGTTAAAACACAAGGATCAAATTTGTAGCCATTAGAAAAATTGTTGAAAGTCACTGTCCCAGCTAGATAGAAACAGTAAAGATAACCTTAGTCATCAGAAGTAAAGATGAGTTAAAATAGATTTGGGGATTATGTAACGCTTTTACACCCACTGACCTTTGCTTCTTTAACTTTCACCAGGATATGTGGTATGACAGAAAGTGGCATGAAAGAAAATATAGCAGAGCCCGACGTGAGAAACATTTTATGAGTCCAATGCAGTGGTTTCAGGAAGTAGCTTTTTGTTGTTGTTGTTGGCAGTAAGAGAATGAAAGTGAAGAAACAGACTGGCAAACTTACTATGTTCGAGGCAGTGCCCCAAGTGCCATATATATATATATGTGTGTGTGTGTGTGTGTGTGTGTGTGTATAAATGAATATATATATATTTATATACTTAATTCTTAAGCAACTCCATGAGGCAAACATGAAGTCCCAAGTGTCCAATGTCCCAAGTTTCCAAATGAAACAATTGGAGAATAGATATGGTAAGTAATTTCCCAAAGTATCCTGCTAATTAGAGACAAGCTGATATTTAAACTTACGAAATACGGTTCTGGAGCTCACACTTTTATTGACTTCACTATAATGCCTCTCAACAGTTAACAGATTAAAAGGACAATTTTAATTAGGAAAATAGCCCACCAGAAAGCAAGATTTTAAATACTAGTAGAGGAAGTTCAGAAATTAGATAAAGCAAAATTTCTAGAAAGACATATTCAGGTGTAATTTTAATTTTAATCTTGGAAGAGAAAGGAGACATTTTGAATTAAAATAGAAGGAAAGACATGCTAGGATGAAGATCAGGGAAACTACAGTTCCTCCCACCCAAGTAGAAGTGGAAAAATTAACAGCTGCCCAGTGGACACAGGTCAGGACCCTGGAGAGTATGGAAATAGCTTGAAGTATCTCCTGTGGAAAACTCAACAGGGTCCCCAAAAAGCTAAATGAGATGACCTACTCAGGGCCCAGTGGAGGCCAGGTGGCACAGATTTATAATGGACCCAAACAAGGAGCATATTCTGACACTAGTAAAATGTGCCAATTGTAAACCAGTTATCTATTCATTAAGGCAATTTCCCTAGTGACCTGTTAATTTAACCTATTTCATCTATTACAAATTCAAAAGTTAGAAATCGTATCCCTTTTTAAAACCTTCTACACATCTGATTGTCACTAATTCAGACTGACCTTCTCCTTAATTGGTTCAAATCTTTGATATTTTCTCTACTTACTATATTTCATCCATACGACATGGATTTCTTTCAGATTTTGACGTCTCAGAAATCTAGATGTCTTATACTCAATGATAAAATTGGGAGCATTTTTCCCCAGTAGTAAATGAAAGAATCATATATCTGACAATGTATGGTGACTTAGATTGGATGAACCACATCATTTACTTTGCCTCCGATTAATGTGAACACTTCCAAGCCAAGGAAAGGCAAGACATTTAACCTCAACACTACTCAATATGCCATAGCTTCTTATCCTACTTAACACATTTCTATATGTTCTTTCCATTCATGTCAATTTTAAGTGATAGATATTTATTATCCCTTCATTTCACAGATGAGAACTTTCAGAGAAGTTAACTCTCCTGCACAAGGTTGCTAGCTGACAGAGCCAGCAGCCTAATGAGGTCTTCTGGCACCAGCCTCTGCTCATCTGACTACCCACTATGATTATTCTTATGCTTTTGCTCCGAATAAAAGTCTCACTACCCTACATTTCAACTAAGGTCTGAAAACTACCTGCACAACTTTGGTTGTAGCTGGCAACCTATTACTCAACAATATAGAGCAGTAGCATGTATAAGAATCTTACTCCAAGTCGCCTTTTAATCCCAAACAATAATAAGAGGCATAGAAGGTGCCTGTAAAACCTCTTTCTACTCTTTTGATTTTATAAGTCACAGACAACATAAAAATTTCAGATTCTATTTTCTGATAAGTAGAAGCCTTCTTGTGTGCAAGAAGACAATTTATTTAACAACAAACAAACAAAGATCATGCAGAAAAACTGCTCTGCAAAATTGGGGCAATATTTTGAGCTGATGCAATGAATAAAGATAGCCAATGTCAGTCAACAGCCAGTGGAAAAATAACCCTCAACTTCAGATTAATTTGAAGCCTACCAGAATGACAGAGTGAAGCATAACACAAAACTGTCACAAAAGTCTGTTATTTATAGAGAATTGAATTAAATATGACAATTGACCAATAAAATTACACTAGTTAATTCTTCCTTTCAGGCATCACAAGATGGTGTTTACCTTATATTACCCAGAAAATGGACTGCAGATGATGATGGACTTTCCTCAGATTAACAAGCAGCCAACCAATTTGGATGTCCACACAAACAAAACAATCGAACTTCCAAATTACAGTCTGGCTGAAGAATCAGAATTATTTTGAGAGTTTGGCAACTAAAACAAATAGACTCAAAGCCATAGGTTAGCGGGATGCACTTGGAATGAGGGTCTGATTATAGCCAAAGAGAGAGAAAAGGCCAAAAGAGACGCTAGAGAAAGAGGCTAGTAAGGAAATTTTTTAATACACTCAGTCACATGGACACTTAACCAAGTTCTATTAGAGCCTCATACTATCAGACTCTAAAATGTATTGCTAAGGAATAGTAAATAAAACAGTGTGGCACTAAGGCAGGGATAGATCCAACACAGGTGGAATACAGTAATTTAGCCAAATCAGTGGAGACGATATTTACTCATGAACAATTGGTTTTGGAACAATTGGCCGACAGCTTGGAAAACAAGGTAAAACTGGATCACTATTTATTTCCTTAAAACAAAACAAATTCCAAACAAATCAGAAATCAAAATGTTAAAATTAAAACCAGAAGAATACTAGGAGAATACATAGGAAAATATTTTATAATCTTGGAAAAAAGGGCTTTCTAATAATATCAAAAATAAAAAATAAAGCCGTTATTTAGATAAGAAATGACCACTACATTTAACTCCATAAAATTGTAAAGTTTCTGCAGAGAAAAACATCTTCACAAACTCAGCTGAAGGATAAATGACAACATGGAAAAGCAACTTTTAAAACATATATCCAAAAAAACAAAATATCTATTTTTTAAAAATTTCTGCAAATAAAAAAATTTCAAAATAAAAAGGCAATAGCTATTTAAAAGGCACTTCCCAAAAGAAAAACTAAAACAAATGAATCTGTATGAACAATCTTAGTTGGGTTATAAAAATGTTCTAAAACTGATTTAGGATGATGGTTATACAACTTGGAAAATCTAATTTAAGAACAAGACAGTCATTGAATTGTACACTTGAAATGGGCGCATTATGTGACATGTTAAATATGCCTCCATCAGGTTGTTAATAAATGACCAATAAAATTTAAAATAGATGTTCTTCCTCATTAGTGTTCAAAGAATGTTAACAGTGTTTCTTCAATGGTCTCCTCCCTAAGCCTCAAGGACACCACATTGTTCAGGTTTTCTTCCTGCCTCTCTGATAGCTCCTCAGTGTCCTATGTTCATTCCTCTACTCTAGAGATGGCCATTCCTTGGGCTTCTCTGTGAGCCTCCTTTCCATTGTACCACATTCCCTCCCTAGGAGTTATCACCTGCAGAGGTTCTGCAGCATCAACAGGAACATAGTATAAAACAACATTTCAGACCTTCTTTGTAAGCTCCAGAATTATGTATCCAAGTTTCTGCATGGCTGCATGCCACTTGGCTGAATCACCAATAATCTTCAGTGCCATTCCTGCCCCTGCTCACAATTCTCAAGAAGTCCCTCCTCTATAAATTGTATCTCTATTTTCCCACTTGCTCATGGCAAAATTCAGATTTAGCCTAGGTATATTTCTATCCCTTGTGTACCTCATCTAATCCATTTCCTATTCCTATGAAATCTATGTCAAAAATGCCTTTGAGTTCCATTTATTTCTTTACCATTTTACAGTCACTCTGAGGTTCAAACCATCATGATCATCTTCCATTGATCCGAGAGCATTCTAATTGGTTTCCACTCTTACTCTGTTCTTCACTAAACTATTCTCCTAAAACTGAAAACACAATTTTTTTTAATGCAAATAAAATTTTTGAGGCAGACACCAAGGTACACCACTCAGATCCCACTTCAGTAAAGATTTGTTCAGGGGCTGAGAGTGTTGCCAGCCCCTCCAGGGTTGTTCTAGCTGCAAAGAACTGCCTTGCCCCAGGAGGTCACACTCCCTCCTGGGGAGGCCCTCAACCAATGATTGATCAATGTGAAGTTATAAAAGCCCAACCATCTCAACCCAACTGGGGACCCCTCTGGAGAATCACTCTAATTCCACTGCCTGTGGGGGCAACCAAGGCTGTCAATTGGCCCAAACCTCAGGGCGCCTTATCTCTCTGCTTGATCCTTGTCCTTCTCCTGCTTCCACATGTGTTAATCCAAGACTAGTCCTTAGTTAACACCCTTCTCTCCAGACTCTGGCTCAGATTGTATCCTCAGGAATACTATATGCAAGACTTTTGAAACCATGTGATGGCTTTATTTGGGTCCCATTGATCCAGACAGATTCCTCTCTTCCACTCTCCTGCCCTATTCTGCTGCATACTTGTTTTCAAATACACCAAATTCCTGGAGGCCTCAGAATTATTATGCTTGGTGGATCCAAAATAAGGTTTTATCCTGATGATGAAATCCAAACTACTGTAGACTATGGTGTAGAGCCCACTCATAGATGACACATATTTTTACTTTATAAGCTTCTTAGAGGAATGGCTCTTAGAAGGCTTGACATTCTCTACAGCACCCGGCACAGAGTTTTGCTCACAAAATACACCCAATAAATAAATAAAATGTGTATAGATTAGGTTACTTGGCAGCAAATACTCTATTGCAGGACCAAATCACTATTAACAAGAGCTTGCTCAAAACAGCTCTTCTACTAGAACCAAAGCAAAACTCCAAAGAGACAGGAGACAATTGACATATAAAATTTACAACTGTCTTCTATGGTTAAGATCAAAAATTCTTCCAAAGCAAACTAAAGTACAACCTGAGCAGTGACTCAGACTCAAGAAGTAGCAAGATGTACATTGGGCTGTCTTTTTTCAACTCCAGTTTATCACATTTCAGAAACTCCCCTTTAGGAAAGATTTCTTCTTGAACAATTCCATACTAAATTTGTCCTCTTCTCCTATTGAATCTTTGTGCAAGTAGATTCAAAGACAAAGAATTCCTTTTTCCAGCTATTCATAGTATATCTTTTCTAATCCCAAAGCCCCTTACTTAATGTTATTTTTCTTTCCATTCAAGATCCTTGTGAACAAACTCTCATGAACAAACTCCTATGATTCCAGTTTGTGTGTAAATACACATAGTTAATTATGATGGACTATACATCCCTGAAGCTAACTGTGACCCCTTTAAAAAGAACCTCCTTCTTTCAAGGCCCTTGGAAAGTAAGTATGGTTATTTAAATAACTAGCTGGGTGTGTGGCTCACACCTGTAATCCCAGCATTTTGGGAGGCTGAAGTGGAAGAATCGCTAGAGCCTAGAAGTTCAAGACCAGCCTGGGCAACATAGGAAGACCCCCATCTCTACAATAAATGAAAAATTAGCCAGATATGGTGGCACATGCTTTGTTCCCAACTACTCAGGAGGCTGGAGTGGGAGGATCACTAGAGTCCAGAACTTTGAGACCAACCTGGGCAACATAGGGAGACATCATCTCTACAAAATATATAAAAAATTAACCAGATGTGGTGGCACGCACCTGTGTTCCCGGCTACTTGGGAGGCTAAGGCGGGAGGATCATTTAAGCCTAGGAATTTGAGGCTGCAGTGAGCTGTGATTGCACCACTGCACCCAGCCTGAGAAACAGAGCAAGACCCTGTCTCAATAAATAAATAAAACAATTAACTAAAATTTTCAGAAAAAAAATAAATAACCCATTTGTTCCCAAAAGATCTCCAACAGAATGGTACCATGCTATCATACAGGCAGGATAATGTATCTTTGATCATGAGTAATACATTTGTCTTTGTATTTTAGTATTGATAAATAAACAGCTCATATGATAAAAATCATTATTAAACAGCTCTTAAAGACACGAGGAAGAGCAACAAGGGAAAGAAAATCAGGTAATAGAAATTGGTGGGAGAAAAGGGATAACAGATCACCCTTAAACAAGCCAGAAACTTAATTATCACCTTTACTTAAATCCAAACACCCAGTCTCTTGTTTCAAGGAGACCAACTCACAGAATATTTTTCATGACTAACCTTGTGTTTGCAACTGAAGATTAAAAACTAAATATTATTTGACAAGTTTTTATATGACGACATAAAGAGTGGCTAGTGCCCACTGTTGACTCAGACATTTATGCCAACCTCCTTTGCCTGCCAAAATATAGCTTCAATAAGCACATATAAATTTTATTTTTAATAAATAACCACAAAATAGTTTCATAAACACACTAAACTGTGGATAATTGTAGCTTACAATGAAGATGTGTTACAGTTTCGGTAAATAGAAGTTACACAGTCTGAAGCTGGCACACGCTTACCCCATCGTATGGATTGATGTCAAACCAGCTCATGCTGGAACACCCTGGTGATTTTCTTGGTAAGAGGCCTACGTGCTAACTACTTGGGTTCCTGCCTTCTTCCAGCAGCCCTCCTGTTTGTCTATGCAGACATTAGGTTTCAGAGTTCTGAGAATTTAAAAGGATAGTTGAGGTCTCTGCTCGGTGTCCCAAAGGGTCTTTGTGGTAAGAAAAGTTCTTTATGCCCTGACCAACATGTAGACACCTATGATACTTTAAAATGAATAAATAAAGGGCATTTGGGGAAATAAATGCTGATGTGATGAGAAGGAACCAGTGAGAATAAACTGTTCTTTCTAACTAACTTTTCTTGGAATTTACATGTTCCTTTTACTCAAAAGATCCTTTTGGAAGAGTGTATTGCCTTTTCCTCTGTTGGCAGACATTTCTTTCTCTCTCTCTTTTTTTTTTTTTTTTTTTTTGGTATTCCTTAAAAAAAAGCAGCTTATTGAAAGCTTAATGAATTTTTTTTCCTCTGTTAGAAATCAGCTTTATTTTTAAGCTTCTTTGACCACATGTGTGCTTTGATGAACTGCCTTCCCATTCGTGGAAAAGAGCTCTGGGTTCCTAACACTTCCAGCTCCAATTCCCCATATTCTCCTTCACTTCACATCAACCCCTGGGAAAATTAGAGTGAGAAAAGTCAAAGGGGAACATTTTTTTTTTAATGTGTTGAGTTTCCTTTTGAAGATGAGGAAAGAGAGTTTTATCTCTAGTAAAAACAGGCCCTTTTGTGAAAAGGAGACGTGATGATTGATCAAACAGCATTCAGAATTCCAGGGATGCCAAGATATTCCTGGGATAAATGGTGGAGATGACCCAAGACCCTGTGCTATTTGAAAGTGAATAAAATTACTCCGGCGACATGTTCTGCATTCCTGTGTGTACTCGGCAATTTACATGCTTTACATTCTGCCTGTGGTTACCTTTCACTCAGGTCTTAGCTCACAGTTGAATTTATTCAGCCAGAAATTTACTGGGAACCTCCTTATAGGATGTATGAAACTGGGCCCTAGGGCAGATGGGGCAGTGTGCATGGTAAGAAGTCAGAATAGAGTAAGAGGGTGGCCCTGACACCAAGAAGTGCTCAGCCTGAGGGCTCGGAATATCAGAGCCAAGGATGAAGGGCCTAATGAGCACAGGGAGAGAGTGACTCACTCTGCTGGAGGTTGACCTCCATCAGGAGGAATGCCTCATAATGTTTTGCGACCTATGAAACATTGGCAGCCTGCAGTGCTGCTGCACAATTCTGTTATGTTTTTCAGCACTGCCAAGGGTAGATTTCTCATCTTAGCCTCAGTCCTCCTCCAATCTGCATCCTTTACAATCCTCCACAACCCCCAGCAATAGCTCTCTAAGCAAACTCTCCCTGACTCCAGCTAACCGCTGTTTCTATCCTCAACCCAAATTAAATTCAACGCTTTCTGTATGTTTCTTATTAAACAGCTATGCGTAGAAAGCTATGGAGGACACAGAGGTACAAGATGTCGTGCATCAAAAAACTTATCACCCGGCCGGGCGTGGTGGATCACGCCTGTAATCCCAGCACTTTGGTAGGCCGAGGCGGGCAGATCACGAGGTCAAGAGATCGAGACCATCCTGGCCAACATGGTGAAACCCTGTCTCTACTAAAAATACAAAAATTAGCTGGGCGTGGTGGCACATGCCTGTAGTCCCAGCTGCTTGGGAGGTTGAGGCAGGAGAATTGCTTGAACGCGGGAGGCGGAGGTTGCTGTGAG
>CAUYLG010055279.1:0-32319 GCA_963573385.1 Cacajao melanocephalus | reverse complement strand
CTTGGACTCCCGCACAATAACAGCAGGAGACTTTAACACCATATTGTTAACATTAGACAGATCAACGAGATAGAAAATTAACAAGAACATTTATGACTTGAACTCAGACCTGGAACAAGTAAACTCAATAAATATCTATAGAACTCTCCACCCGAAATGCACAAAATATACATTTTCCTCAGTATTATATTATACCTATTCTAAAAGTGACCACGTAATTGGAAGTAAATCGCTTTTCAGCAATTGCATAGTATTTCGCAGATTTAAATGAAATATTGGTTGGCTGTTTGTTTATTATTTTCTTCCCTTATTCCTTCCTGTCTCCGTTGTTAAGCACAATTATTGGCATAAAAGAGGTCTTTAATACCTATTTTTAGATTGCATTCCAGCCTGGGCAATAGAACAAGACTCCTGTTCTCTCCCCCTTTCTCTTCCTCTTTCTTTCTTAAAAAAAAAAAGTAATAATACAATTTGGTCCAGTGTGCACTGCTCAGGTGATGGGTGCAGCAAAATCTCACAAATCACCACTAAAGAACTTACTCATGTAATCAAATACCACCTGTTGCCCAAAAACCTATGGAAATTAAAAATAAAAAAAAAAGGGCGTGTGAGTATTAAATCTGAGTCCCTGCATGCCCACAGTGTCTTTATTTTGTTTTTAGTTGGATTGCAGTTCAGTTTTTTTTCAGAACACTCAAAGCATTTGTTCACTGACTTCTAGCACCCAAGTGAATGCTTTCTACTTTTCCATCACACTGTTGTTAGTATACCTCCACTGCTACAGATGATTCATATCTTTTAAGATTTATTGACTGGTTTCTAATTTGAAGAAATTTTTTTTTGTCTTAAAAAAAAAAGTTATGAATTACTTACCCTGAGTAAACCTAATGCTCCAAGATCTGCAATGTTGAATTGCTGAGTCTCTGTACCAACTGATACACTGCCACCTACCCCTGTTGTGTATTCCAGTTTGAGAGGCATGGGTAGTAGATGCTCAAGAAATGTTTATTGAATGAAGAAATGAATGAGAAATCTCATAATACTAATGGAATTCTTGTATTTAGGTGACTCCTTGGAATTTATATAGAGTCACAGTTTTCCAAGGGAGCTAACTCACAGCATAATGTAAGTGCATTTGATCTGTGCTTCTTTCAAGTTAGACCAGTTAGTGCACTGATGCAATCGTTCTTTAATTAGCTTCACTTCACAGGTGGGAAAATGAAGGCTTAGGAAAGTAGATGAGCACCACAATACACCATTCATAACTAGACCACCGCAACTCTGCTTCTGGGGCCCCCAGCCAGACTCCCACCTCCATGACTTCAGAACCTCAGCTCACACCCCACAGCCTTCTCCAAAGGCAGCTCTTATCCTACGGGACTGTGACCCCTGGGCCATGAGCTCCACCTGGCTGGGACTACGTCTTGCTCGTCTCTAAGTACTTTGGGATAATGATGGACGGTCCCTCATCCACAAAGAGCTCATACGTAATGTTCAAAGGATGACTAACTAAAAATGTATATAACCAAAAAACTGTTGAATTATCCATATTTTAAAAAAATATAGATGTTTGATGTCTTAGACATGCCTTCTAAGTAAACCTTAAAAAAAAATCTGTGCTAGGAGGGTGCTCTTGATAAGTCTAAGTGAAAGAAAACCTAATGTTCATTAGTATGTGAACTCAATGTTTCTTAACATTTTCTTATTTTATTTTTACTACATTGAAAATGTTTGCTCAAGCAAACCTTCTTTACTTTGTGGGGACTTTTAATCTCACTGGGAAACCCTTGGGCCCTGGCCACAGGGATAAATTTGGTTGGCACTTCCGGCTCTGCTGTTGCAGGAACATGGCTTGTCTTGATATTAATTGCCATCACCCCCTCTTTTTTTTTTTTTTTTTTTTAGGAACGCATGTTTAAATCTGCTGCAGGTGAATATAACAAGGATCATTTGTTGTTTTCTAAGTACAGATGTCAATTCTAAATTTATAACAGTTTTTAGAAATAGCTTTATTGAGATGTAATTCATATACCATAAAATTCACTTATTTAAAGCATGCAGTACACATGGCTTTTCATATATCCACAGAGTTGCATGTTCATCATCAATTTTGGAACATTTTCGTCATCCCCCAAAGAAACTCCATACCTTTTGCCATCACTCCCTAACCTCCCTTACCCTCCCGTCCTCTACCTCCATCACTCCCTGTGACACACACATGCACGGGAAACTAGCCATGTGCACAATGAGAAAGCTCTGTTGCAAATACAATAAGTGACTTTGAATAGGATTATTCAAAGGATTATTCAGGATGATTATTGTTATTTTAATTTATTTAATTAATTTAGTGTTTTAGAGACAAGGTCTCACTATGTTACCTAGGCTGGTCTTGAACTCCTGGGCCCAGGCAATCCTCCAGCCTTGGCCTCCCAAAGTGGTGGGATTACAGGTGTGAGCTACCACACCTGACTGCGAGGATTATTTTGTTTTCAAGTGACCGAAACCCAGACTAAAGAGTCTTAGACAAAAGAGAGGAATTACTGACTACAATGGTTAATTTTGTCAACTGAGTCTTGGGGTGCCCAGATATTTGGTTACATACTATTTCTGGGTGTGTGTGTGTGAGGGTGATTTTGGGTAGTATTAACATCTGAATCAGTAGACTGGGTAAAGCAGGTTGCCCTCCCAAATGTGAGTAGCCCTCTTCCAACCAGTTGAAGGCCCAAATAGAACAAAGAGGCTGGCCCTCCCCCAAATTAAAAAGGGAACTCTTTCTGCCTGACCACTCTGAGCTGGCACTCAGTCTTTTTCTGCCTCTGACTCAAACCAAAACATCTGGTCGTCTTCGGTCTTGAGCCTTCTGGCTCATGGACTGGAACTACATCATTGGCTCTTCTGGGTCTCCAGCTTAGCAACTGCAGCTCGTGGGGCTTCTCAGCGTCCATAATCATGTGAGCCAATTTCATATAATCAATCTCTCTCTCCACCCCCCTCCCCCACCACACCCACACACTCACACACTCACAGACACATCCTATTGGTTCTGTTGGTCTGGAGAACCCTGACTCATACACTGACTAATAGGAACCATGGAACTATCGAACAACCAAACCATGGGAAGAGCACAGATGCAGCTGAATCTTAAAACAGAATGAGGGGCTCAAATGCTGCTGAGAGTTTTCTCCCTCCCTGCTTTTCCTTTATTTTTAATTTTTATTTTTTTGAGATGGGGTGTCACTCTTTCACTCAGGTTGGAGTGCAGTGGTGCAGTCTCGACTCACTCGGCCTCCCAGGCTCAAGTGATCCTTCCACCTCAGCCTCCTGAGTAGCTGAGACCACAGGTGCATGCCACCACTCCTGGCTAATTTCTTGTATTTTTGGTAGAGACGGCTGGTCTTGAATTCCTGGGCTCAGGTGATCCACCCGCCTTTGTCTTCAAAGTACTGAGATTACAGGCATGAGCCAACATGCCTGGTCCTTTATTTTTAATTGAAAAGTAAAAATTGTGTATATTTATGGTGGTACACATGTGATAGGTTTTGTTTTCTCCGCCTCTGCCACTACGGCCTCCTCCTTCTTCTCCTCCTCTTCCTTTTTTGTGGAGATGGAGTCTCAGTTTATTGCCCATACTGAAGTGCAGCGGCACTATCTCAGCTCACTGCAACCTCTACCTCCTGGTTCAAGCAATTCTCCTGCCTCAGCTTTCTTAGTAGCTGGGATTATAATGCAGGCACCACCATGCCCAGATAATTTTTGTATTTTTAGTAGAGATGAGGTTTCACCATGTTGGCCAGGCTGGCCTTGAACTCCTGAACTCAAGAGATCTGCCCGGTCTTGGCCTCCCAAAGTGCTGGGATTACAGGTGTGAGCCACCATGCCGGGCTGATATTTTGATGTATGTATACATTTTGGAATGTCTAAATCAACCTAATTCAAGGAACTTCTTTCTTCTTTGCCCTTTTATTAACGTGGAATTCATTTTCTCTTGATGCAAACCACCTTACTCCACATAGTGGGAAACATAAAACATCTCCCCTGCTTTACATTACGTGACCTCCCCACCAAAAAAGACAAAAATAGTTCTGAAGCCTAGAGCTGCCAGTATTGGCCAGGTGTGGTGATTCATGCCTGTAATCCCGACACTTTGAAAGGCTGAGGTGGGAGGATCACTTGAGCCCAGGAGTTCAAGGTTACAGTGAGCTATGATTGCACCACTGCACTCCAGCCTGGGCAACATAGCAAGGCCCTGATATGGTTTGGTTCTGTGTCCCCACCTGAGTCTCATCTTGAACTGTAATCCCCATGTGTCAAAGGAGGAACTGTAATCCCCATGTGTCAAGATTGGATCACGTGGGTGGTGTCCCCCATGTTGTTCTCATGAGATCTGATGGTTTGAAAGTATGGCACTTCCCCCCACCACCCCCACTCCTCCTGCCACCATGTAAGAGGTGCCTTTCTTCCCCTTCAATTTCCATCATGATTGTAAGATTCCCGAGGCTTTCCAGCCATGCATAATGGAGCTGTGAGTCAACTAAACCTCCTTTCTTTATAAATTAACCAGTCTCAGGTAGCATCTTTATAGCAGTGTGAAAACAGGCTAATACAAACCCCATCTCTACAAAGAATTAAAAGAAAAATTAACTGGATGTAGTGGTGCATTCCTGTAGTCCTAGCTACTCAGAAGGCTGAGGTGGGAGGATTACTTGAGCCTGAGCCCAGGAGTTCAAGGCTGCAGTGGGCTGTAGATTTTGCCACTGTACTCCAGCCTCGGTGACAGAGGGAAATCCTGTCTCAAAATAAATAAATAAATAAGTTACCAATCTGCACAAAGTTCCCTAGGCAAATAATCAGGCCAACCTTCAAAAATTATTAATCATTTGTGGAGTGAACTTTCTTCTGGGGGAGTATGATAATATTGTGCTTCAAACTTAATAGAGCCTACAAAACAGAAGTAATGGTTAATGACACCCAACATCTGGATCACTAAGTGAAGATATAAAAATAATAAAAATTAAAAGGCATGTTAATGTCACACCATATGCTTAAAATCTAATAATAGTGATGATGCAGACATATAGGTACAATAAAATCTGTGGGAGGTATCAGGTTAAACACAAGGGTAAAGTAAGGATGGACCATTCATGCAATCAGATGACTGCATTCTGGTCAATGAGTTGGAAGTAGAAGTCATGTATGCAACTTTTAGGGAATGTCCTGAAAGGGTGGTCCCCTGTCCCTCTCCTTCCTTTTTCTTATTCTTGTAGATTAGACTAAGGATGTGAAGCCTGAAGCTGAAGCAGCTATTCTGAACCATGAAAGGAAGGATGCCTGTTGAGGATGGTGAGCACCCAGATAGAAAGAGCCCAGGCTCCTGACGCCTATGGAGCCAGCACACCAGCCCTAGATTACTTATGGCAACCTTCATGTGACAGAGATAAAACCTCAGTCTCACTTATTTCACTGTTATTTTGAAATTTCTGTCACGCTTAGCTAAACCTGGGGATGAATGATTGCAAATGGCATTTTCTATTCTAATAATTTTTCAATCTCAATGGATTGCACTAACATGCACAGGATAGGATTATGACATTTGCAGTGATGAAAGGCCTCAAAAACACTTACTTCCCATGCACTCTTTCTCAGGAAGCTGCTGGAGTAAACCAATAAAGAGGAAGACATGGGATCCTATAAAGAAGGAGTCCAGTATAGGAGAGAGATGAAGCAATGTCTCCAATGAGGCTGAAGGGAAGTTCAGAACAACAGCCCTGCAGCAAGCTTAGAAAGCAGATTGCCCAGATTGGAGCAGAAGAGCAGAGAACACTGGGAGGCATGACTCCGAGGGGAAAAGGGGAGCTGACAGCTCCCTTTGGAGCCCTCTCATGGGCTTGACTGTTGTGAGGCTTTACAGTGCTGGAGGATAGTTTGGGAATGAGTTTGTGATTGTCACAGATAAGAAAACCAACAAACAAAAATCAGTTATAAACTAAAGAGAACACAATAACTAGATGAGAAATAAAATATAATTACAGCATTCTGCTGATTAACAGTGATGCAATCTTAATGCAATAAACACATTACTGATTTAATCAAAATTTGCAAAATAGTTGAAACAACTATATTGAATGGGAGAAAGGGGTGTGTGTGTGGGGTATGTGTGCATGTTATGCGTCTGTGTGCATATGTTTGTCAGGGAGAAGCACTGAAGGAGATTTTACCCTTCATCTTCTACAACAAAAAAAAGATGTCAAAAATTTTTAAAATCAAGAAAAAGTAATATGGAAGTAAATATGGAAAAAATAGCTACAAAGATGTTTGCCCCTGAAGAATAGGAATTAGGGATGGGAGGGGTAGGGCCAGGAGAAAGAAGTTTTGTCCTTACTGTGTGACACCCCCACCCTTTTTTTTTTGAGACAGAGTTTTGTTGCCCAGGCCTGTCTTGTTGCAATGGCACTATCTTGGCTCACTGCAACCTCTGCCTCCCGGATTCAAACGATTGTCCTGCCTCAGCCTCCTGAATAGCTGGAATTACAGGCATCCACCACCAACCCTGGCTAACTTTTTGTATTTTTAGTAGAGACAGGGTTTCACCATTTTGGCCATTCTGGTCTCGAACTCCTGACCTCAGGTGATCCACCCGCCTCGGCCTCCCAGAGTGCTGGGATTATAGGTGTGAGTCACCGTGCCTGGCCACTATGTGATTAAAACTATTCTGATAAAATTAAAAATTTTACTATGATAAGAATAGTAACTTAATGAAATAAAATAAACTCTTTGAGTATATGATCTTTAAGCTCCTTGAGGTGACTGGATGGAATGCAAGAAAAAGAAAAATAAAGGGGAAGGGAGAATATTATTAGGAAGAACCAGTCTGCAGAACAAAAATCCCAGCTTAAATTATTTATGCAGCTTTGTCTTTGTTATCTATCAATAAGAAAAAATGTTCATTAATTCATTCACACCCACTGAATATCTGCTAAGGCATCTGGTATATGCCATGCTCCACTACTGATTATCAGAACATCAAAGATGAGGCCAGGTGCAGTGGCTCACACCTGTAATTCCAGCACTTTGGGAGGCTGAGGCGACCAGATCACCTGAGGTCAGGAGTTCTAGAATAGCCTGGTTAACATGGTAAAACCCCGTACCTACTAAAAAAAATACAAAAAAGTTAGCCAGGCATGGTGGCAGGTGCCCGTAATCCCAGCCACTCAGGAGGTGAGGCAGGAGAATCACTTGAACCCAGGAGGCGGAGGTTGCAGTGAGCCGTGATTGCACCACTGCACTCCAGCCTGGGCAACAGAGTGAGACTTGGTCTTAAAAACAACAACAACAACAAAATATCTAAGATGAATGTGGCACAGTACCCACCCCACAGAGTGTTCACTCTAATCTTGGTGCTCCCTGCTCTGCTCACCACGAAGTAACTTTAGCACTGTTATTTTCTCAGAGCCTACTCTGGGTCAGTCGTTTGATGTATGACTCAAATCCTCACAACTCTGCAAAGGAGTCTTTACAGATGAGGAAACTGTGGCTTGGAAAGGTTAAGCAGCTTGTCTGATTTCACTGGAAGGCAGGAGTCCAGATGTGAACCCAGGAGAGATTGATGCAACAACCCATTCTCCTTCCATCTCTCTCCCGGCTCCTTTCAGTGTGGTTAGTGAAGATGGCAGCTTCCATTCATCCAAAGTGTCCGTTGTCTGCCAGGCGTGGGGCTCAGTGATTTACATGCTATAGTGGACACTCATTTGTTTTGACCTTTTCTCCTTTGGTGCTGAAAATGCCAGCCACTTGCTTCTCCAGGCTTTCTTGCAGCGAGGACACATGGTCTAATCTCCATCAGTTAGACTTCAACCCAGGACCTAGTGATGCCAAGCATTCCTTTGGCAGCATGGAGCTGTGCCACTCCGATATGCCATCAAAAGAACCTGCTGTGAGGAGTGTAATTAACTGACAGCCTTTGGCATCTGCTACAGCATTCATTCCATGAATCTCTGTTCTATCGAGGCAGCTCCAGTCAATGAATGGGCACAGAGAGGATACTGGAGCTGGGCCATTCCTCTCTGGTGCCAGATACTCTAATAGGCTTCCTTGCTTCCTGCAGGGATGTTTGCTATAGTCTGAGTCTCTCTTACCCAGTCCTCTCCTTCCTCTGCTCCTTTCTAAGGTGCCAGATCTGTACCACAGCTCAAGTTTCTCCCTTCCGACTTCTGCTTCCTCCCTCTTTGTCTTTCAGGGCATTTCCCTCTTAATTTCTTCGACTTCTAAGTTGGTCTTGGAGTCCACTTCCTAAAGGACCAATATTGAGCCGCCCTCTCTGGAGGTGATGGCAGAAACAGTAGCTGAAAAGGCAAGGTCGGGGGGCAGTGGTGGCTTTGATGCTGGTGCCTGGAGCAGTTTCAAGGTAGTTGAGTTCCTAGCACCAACGTGGCAGTGGGTAACCGTGGAATCCAGTGTTCAGAGCAGCCAGGGGAGATCTTCTTTTCAGACCATTATGCAGCATGGTTTTTGGCCACTGTTCCTGGAAGTTTAGGCTTGAGTGAGCTAGTCAATGGTAAAGCTGGGATTCAAACACAGGTTGGTTTATCTCCAAGGTCCCCCTCTTCATAGTTGTGTCACGCTCCCCATTTTCCTAGTGCAAAAGAATGTGGTGATTTCACATGCAACCTCTGTTTAAAAACCTGACAGAGGATTCTGGGAGTGGAGAAGACTGGATCCCTGCCTGAACTGATTGCCCTAAATGGTGTTTACTGAACAAATATTCATCTCAGGCAGCATAACAATTTCTGAGGAGAAAGCAGTTGAAACATTAAACTCCCATTTTGTAACTTGATTCTCTTTCTCTCTTTCCTGTGCCTAGAGGGGCATAGGATGAATGCTCAATGGCATTCCCTTTAATTTTTATACCATCTTAACCCTCTGGGGGGAAAAAGGAGGCTGGGCATGTTGCAGATTGGGCAATGCTAGTCCGTAATAAGTAAACCCCACCATTTCGGTGATCTCAAACCATCTTACACAACAGCTCAAAGTAGGTGTTCCCAGCAAGGGCGCCCTTCCCCTGTGGCCCAGTCTTTCCCTAGGGCCTTCTTATTACAAGCAGAAGAGGAAAGAGGGGTGAAAAAAACCACTTAAAAATTATACTTTAAATTTATACTTTAGTTATCTGGGGTGCATGTGCAGAACGTGCATTGCAGGACTGTCACATAGGTATACACATGCGGTGGGGTTTCCTGCATCCATCCCCCTGTCACCTACATTAGGTATTTCTCCTAATGTTATCCTTCCCCAATCCCCCTACCCCCTGCTATCCCTCCCCTAGACCCCCACCCCGCAACAGGCCCTGGTGTGTGATGTTCCCCTCCCTGTGTCCATGTGTTCTCATTGTTCAACACTCACTTATGAGTGAGAACATGGGGTGTTTGGTTTTCTGCTCTTGTTTGCTGAGAATGATGGTTTCCAGCTTCATTCATGTCCCTACAAAGGACACGAACTCATCCTTTTTTATGGCTGCATAGTATTCCATGGTGTATATGTGCCACATTTTCTTTATTCAGTGTGTCATTGATGGGCATTTGGGTTGGTTCCAGGTCTTTGCTATTGTAAACAGTGCCACAATGAACATACATGTGCATGTGTCTTCATAATAGAATGATTTATAATCCTTTGGGTACATACCCAGTAATGGGATTGCTGGGTCAAATGGTATTTCTATTTCTAGATCCTTGAGGAATCACCACACACTGTCTTCCACAATGGTTGAACTAATTTACACTCCCACCAACAGTGTAAAAGCGTTCCTATTTCTCCACATCCTCTCCAGCATCTGTTGTCTCCAGATTTTTTAATGATCACCATCAAAAAAACACTTTTTAATCTTCTTCTCTGGAAGTAACACAATTCAGTGACTCTGGCCACATTCAGTTGGTGAGAACTAATCACACAAGACCCTGGAGATGCCAGGGAAGCTGAGAAATACAGCCTTTTGCTGGCAGTTCCTTTCCAGGAACTACTCTACAAACGATGGAGGATAAGCATGATGTTTGGTTGATAGTTAACCTCCTCTGCCATATGGGGCTTCCGTTTTCTTTCCATTCTTTCTTTCCATTCTTCCGGCCTTTCTTTTTTTTTTTTTTTTTTTTTTTTTTTTTTTGAGACAGAGTTTTACTTTATCATCCAGGCTTGAGTGCAGTGGTGTGATCATGGCTCACAGCAACCTGTGCCTCCTGGATTCAAGTGATTTTCCTGCCTCAATGAAAGAAACCTACTTGTCTCAGTGGAGGGAGGCAGACAAAGTGCATTCCTTTGTTTCTTTACAGTCAGAGTGCAAGTCTAGCTCTTTCAATTTTGATGATAGGGTGTTGATTTTAGATCTTTCCTTGTTTCTCATGTGGGCATTTATTGCTGTAAATTTCCCTCTAGACACTGCTTTAAATGTGTCCCATAAGATCTGGTATGTTGTGTCTTCATTCTCATTGGTTTCAAACAACATTTTTATTTCTGTCTTCATTTCATTGTTTATCCATTCATCATTCAGGAGCAGGTTGTTCAGTTTCCATGTGATTGTGCGGTTTTGAGTGCTTTTCTTAGTCCTGAGTTCTAATTTGATTGCGCTGTGGTCTGACAGACTGTTTGTTATGATTTCCATTCTTTTGCATTTGCTGAGGAGTGATTTACTTCCAATTATGTGGTCAGTTTTGGAGTAAGTGCAATGTGGTGCTCAGAAGAATGTGTATTCTGTGGATTTGGGGTGGAGTGTCCTGTAAATGTCTATTAGGTCTGCTTGGTCCAGATTGCGTTCAAGTCTTGGATATCCTTGTTGACTTTCTGTCTTGTTGATCTGTCCAATATTGTCAGTGGAGTGTTTAAGTCTCCCACTATTATTGTGCAGGAGTCTAAGTCTCTTTGTAGGTCATTAAGAACTTGCTTTATGTATCTGGGTGCTCCTGCATTGGGTTCATATATACTTAGGATAGTTAGCTCTTCTTGTTGCATTGATCCTTTTACCATTATGTAATGCTCTTCTTTGTCTCTTTTGATCTTTGTTGGTTTAAAGTCTGTTTATCAGAGACTAGGATTGCTACCTCTGCTTTTTTTTTGCTCTCCATTTGCTTGGTAAATCTTCTTCCATCCCTTTATTTTGAGTCTATGTGAGTCTTTGCATGTGAGGTGGGTCTCCTGAATACAGCACACTGGTGGATCTTGACTTTTTATCCAGTTTGCCAGGCTGTGTCTTTTGATTGGGGCGTTTAGGCCATTTACATTCAACATTAATATTGTTATGTTTGAATTTGATCCTGCCATTTTGTTACTGGCTGGTTGTTTTGCCTGTTAGTGGACGTGGTTTCTTCATTGCATCATTGTTCTTTACCATTTGGTACGTTTTTGCAGTGGCTGGTACTGGTTGTTCCTTTCCCTGTTTGGTACTTCCTTCAGGAGCTCTTGTAAGGCAGGTCTTGTAGCGACGAAATCTCTCAGCAATTGCTTGTCCATAAAGTATTTTATTTCTCCTTCACTTATGAAGCTTAGTTTGGCTGGATATGAAATTCTGGGTGGAAATTTCTTTTCTTTAAGGATGTTGAATATTGGCCCTCACTCCCTTCTAGCTTGCAGGGTTTCTGCCGAGAGATCTGCTGTGAGTCTGATGGTCTTTCCTTTGTGGGTGACTCGACCTTTCTTTCTGGCTGCCCTTAGGATATTTTCCTTCATTTCATCCCTGGAGAATCTGATGATTATGTACCTTGGGGCTACTCTTCCTGAGGAGTATCTTTGTGGTGTTCTCTGTATTTCCTGGATTTGAATGTTGGCCTGCCTTGTTAGGTTGGGAAAGTTCTCTTGGATAATATCTTGAAGAGTGTTTTCCAACTTGGATTCATTCTCCTCATCACATTCAGGTACACCGATTAAATGTAGATTAGGTATTTTCACATAATCCCATAGTACTTAGAGGCTTTGTTCATTTTTTTTTTCACTCTTTTTTCTCTAATCTTGCCTTCTCATTTTATTTCATTGATTTGATCTTCTATCCCTGATATCTTTTCTTCTGCTTGATTGATTCAGCTGTTGAAACTTGTGTATGCCTCACAAAGTCCTCATGCTGTGTTTTTCAGCTCCATCAAGTCGTTTATGTTCTTCTCTAAGCTGGTTATTCTAGTTAGCATTTTGTCTAACCTTTCTTCAAGGTTCTAAATTTCTTCACATTGGGTTAGAACATGGTCTTTTAACTCAGAGAAGTTTGTTATTACCCACCTTCTGAAGCTTGCTTCTGTTAATTCATCAAATTCATTCTCTGTCTTTTTTTGTTCCCTTGATGGTGAGGAGTTGTGATCCCTGGGAGGAAAAGAGGTGTTCTGTTCTTTGATGGTTTCGTCCTTTTTGCACTGTTTTTTTCCCCCATCTTTGTGGATTTATCTCCCTTTAATCTTTGAAGTTGGTGATTTCAGGAGTCCTCTCTGAATGGACGTTTTTTCTGTTGAGGTTGGAGCTGTATCTTTTTTGGCCTGTAGAGGGCGTTGCTGGGCTCTCTCGGGTTCAGTCAGGTTGTTGGGTGGGTGGTCCTTTCCTGGAGTTTGTTTGCAGGTGAGATTGGCCCCGCCTTCCCAATGGCATCTCTCCCAGAGCTCCTTCTTCAGGGTTGGGGTCAAGCTGGTGTATTTCCTGCCAGGCTCTCTAGGGAGGTTTTCAGTTTGAGTTCTGTGGAGGTGGGGCCTGCCAGGCCTTATGGTCTGTTTCCCTGCTTTCAACTCTGCCTCCCTCTGTGGGACATCTGCCCTCTGGGCGTTAGTCCAGACGTCTGCTTAGGTCGTTTAGACAACTTGCCACGCCCAGCGGTAGCCGCTGCTCAGATTTGCATCAACAACCCACTGTGCCCCACAGTCTGGCAGGGCTCTCATGGACTGTGGGTTGCAGGAGGGATGAGGTAAGCATGGGATCAGAATTGGAGCACCGAGTGAGTGAAGTTCCCCAACCCTCCAAGCCGTCTGCACGTTTCAGGTGGGGAGGCTCCCCCCCCGTCCCCCTCCCCCCGCCCCCGTCCCCCTCCCCCCCCGTCCTCCTACCCCCCTCCCCCATCTTGATTTGCCCCCATGGGCGGCTCTCACCCTGCGGCTCCTTCCCTGGGCCTATTTTCAGAGCCCTATCAGTCCCGCGGAAATGAACCCGGCACCTCGTTTGGAATCATGAAGTCCTCTAGCCCTCTGCCTCTCATTCGGTGTTGCAATCTGGTGTGGTCTTCTCTCAGCCATCTTGGGCTGACTCCGACCTATACATTTTTATAAAACAAAGAAGGCTGCAATAGATTGCATCATTGTTCAAAACACTTCTTGCCTCTTTTGCATAGATGTTGCCCATTGAGGTTGTCTTGGCCACCATGTTTGCTGAGTGTGAGAGGAAGTGACGTGGTCTTCCATGAGACCTGCAAGGGAGCCTGCCCCTTCAGCCTGAGTCCCATCATGATGGAACGCAGTTGCAGCTGTCCCACCATGGACATGTGATACAAGGGAGAAACTGACCTTTGTCACTGTAAAATATGAATTTAGTTTTTCCTGAAGTGGCAGAGGTGTTTTTAAAATTAATGAGCATAATTGAGGGCCTGAAGTGGCACAAAGGGGTTTCTCCTTATTTTATCTCTTTAAAGAAAAGGAAGCAGGCTATGATGCCTCATGCCTGTAATCCCAGCACTTTAGGTGACCAAGGCAGGAGGATGGCTTGAGCCCAGGAGTTCAAGCCCAGCCTAGGCAACATAGTGAGACTCTGTCTCTACAAAAAAGTTAAAAAATTAGTCGAGTGAGGTGATGTGTGTCTGTAGTCTCAGCTACTTGGGAGTTTGCGTATGTGTGGGGTAGGGGCAGATTGCTTGAGCCCAGGAGTTCCAGGCTGCAGTGAGCTGTGATTCATGCCACTGCCCCCTAGCCTGGGTGACAAATCTGACCTTGTCTCAAAAAGAAAAAAATGAAAAGAAGAGGATTTCTATTTTTCACTAGGTGAACAGAAAGTCTTTATTATATGATAAAAGGGGTTATCTCCTAGTAGAGATTCTTGTCTGCCTGCCTTCCTTCCTTTCTTTATTCCTTCTCCTCTTTCTTTCTTTCTTTTCTTTTCTTTCTTTTCTGAGACAGGGTTTCACTTTGTTGCCCAGGCTGGAGGGCAGTGGCTTGATCTCAGCTCACTGCAGCCTCTGCCTCCCGGGTGCAAGTGATTCTTGTGCCTCAGCCTGCCAATTAGCTGGGACTACTGGCATGCACCACCATGTCCGGCTAAATTTTGTATTTTTAGTAGAGATTATTCTCTCTACTAACATTATCTCAACATGGTTTCACCATGTCGCCCAGGCTGGTCTCAAACTCCTGACCTCAAGTGATCTGCCTGCCTCAGCCTCCCAAAGTACTGGGATTACAGGCGTGAGCCACCATGGCTGGCCGATCCTTGTATTTTTTTAAACAATTTTTTCCCTTTTATTTTTATTGACATGTAATAACTATACATATTTATGGTATAGAGAGTGGTATTTCCATATGTGTATATAATGTGTAATAATCAAATCAGGGTAATTAGTATACTTGTCACCTCAAATGTTTATCATTTCTTTGCACTGTGTTTTGTGTTCTGATGAAAATAAAAGTAGTCTCGACATGCTCTGAGTGAACCTGATGTGTTCACGCTCCAAGAAATAGGGAAGGAATAAAAAGGCATGGGCAGTGTCATAATGGACTTCATTCATTTCCATGTAAAATAAGTATGCAAATGGCAGGTTGAGGTCCAGGAAGAGATTCCAACGGCAATGAAAAGACAGTGGCCTTCAAAATTAAATTAAAACCAGGCAGATTGTAAATATGAAAATTGACATGGCAGCAGTAAACTTACATATAATGGATACATTTACAAGACAAGTCAAACTGAATGATGCTGTTATTTCCTCAGTCACATGATAACTCATATCCTGTGTGTTCTGAGTAAAAATTATATAATATCAGACTTGGCATGGTGGCTCATGCCTGTAATCCCAGCATTTTGGGAGGCTGAGACAGGCAGATCACTTGAGGTCAGGAATTTGAGATCAGCCTGGCCAACATGGTGAAACCCCATTTCTACTAAAAATACAAAAATTAGCTGAGCCTGGTGGCAGGTGCCTGTAATCTCAACTGTTTGGGAGGCTGAGGCACAAGAATCGCTTGAACCCAGGAGGTGGAGGTTTCAGCTAGCTGAGATCGAGCTGCTGCACTCCAGGCTACTAATACATAATATTAGTAGTTGAACAGCAGTGAAACTCAACAGAGAGCAAGACGTTTATATGAGTATTCTATTTGACTTTATGAGTATCCTATTTGACTTATGATATTTGGGAAAGAAATTAGAAAGCAACTTCATAATTAACCTGTTATAGGAACAATAATGCAAACTATATACATACTTAAAAACTACATGGGAAAGTGTCAGGAATAATGACAAACTTTCCCATAATGTGCCATGGAGGGACAAACTGTCAAATCTGAACAATGATTGCAAACAGAGCTGAAACATCTTGAGTCTTTTGTTGAAGGGTGGTGGGGGGGTCCTCTGATGAAATTCTTCCGGGCATACTCAGTACCATTCTTGTCTCCGCAGTTGGAAAAAAAGCCAGAATGAGTTGTAGAAAGCTAGAGAAGGCAATTAAAGTGATCACAGGATGGAGATGCTGTTGATACAATTACCAGTTGTGTTCTGAAGACCTACCATGTGCTTGACAAGGTGAAACATTAGGGGTGGAGGCATACTTATAATAATACAAGTACTATTTCCTGAATACTGTGACCAAAGGTGCTGTGCTGAGCGGCTTAAAGCTTTGTCTGGTGTGGTGGCTCATGGCTGTAATCCCAGCACTTCGGGAGATGGAGGCGGGTGGGTCACCCGAGGTCAGAAGTTTGAGATCAGCCTGACCAACATGGTGAAAACTCGTCTCTACAAAAAATACAAGAATTAGCTGGGTGTAGTGGCAGGCGCCTGTAATCCCACCTATTCTGGAGGCTGAGGTAGGAGAATTGCTTGAACCCAGGAGACAGAGGGCACTGTACACTCCAGCCTGGGCAATAAGAGCGAAACTCCATTTCAAAATAAATAAATAAACAAATAAATTTCAAAACAACCCTACATATATAAAGCAGTTTTTGTTGCAGAGATACATAGATGCTCAATAAAACTTGGTTTCTTCCTCTTTCTGGGCTCACAGCTAGACTGCATTTTCCAGACTTCTTGTGGTTAGCTGGGATCAAATGATTAATGAGGCAAAAAATAAAAAATAAAAATAAAACCAACAACACTAAAACCAAAAATTGAACTCTGAGCAGAGGAGAAGGCACACTGCATCCTTAGTAGAAGTAACGTTTTTTCCTAGCACTTAGCTTTGTAAAGGAACACACTTTACAAGGCATCTGCTAGGCACACACAACACTGAGCTAGATCATCTATCACACATCATTGAGCTAGATGCTTTCTATAGGTGCATGGAAAATTAACATATATGAGCAACAAAGAAGAAAAATACAGTGTCTGATGTCTGTAGTCACTGAAGGAACGGAAAACCAAACACCACATGTTCTCACTCATAAGTGGGGGCTTAACAATGAGAACACATGGACACAAGGAGGGGAACATCATACACCAGGGCCTGTTGGGGGTGGGGACTAGGGGAGGGATAGCATTAGGAGAAATACCTAATGTAGATGACGAGTTGATGGATGCAGTAAACCACCATGGCATGTGTATATCTATGTCACAGTCTTGCACGTACTGCACATGTATCCCAGAACTTAAAGTATAATAAAAAAAATCATCTCCCATTGTGTACATTGTCTTTTCACTTTCTTGATGGAGTGTTTCAATTTTAATGAAGTTCAAGTTATCTATTATTTCTTTTGTTGCTTGTGCTGTGGCATTTTATCTATAAGAAGAATCCATTTTAATTCAAGATCATGAAGACTTACTTTTATGTTTTCTTCCAAGAGTTTTACAGTTTTATCTCTTACATTTAGGTATTTGATCCATTTCAAATTAATTTTTGTATATGGTGTGAAATATGGACCCAACTTTATTCTTTTGCATACAGATGGTTAGTAGTCGTAGAATCATTTGTTGAAAAGACTCTTGCCGGTGAAACTGTCTTGGCAAGCTTGTGAAACTCATTTGACCCTAAAAGAGGCGGTTTATTTCCAGTCTCTCACATCTACTCCGTTAATCTATATTATCTACCCTTGTGACTGAGAGTACTAGCTAGTAATTAACCAATCAAGAACTTTTTGCTCAAAACTCCTATGTACTTAATAGCAATGATTGCTGTGAAGGTGATTCTAGTACTTTCTGGGCATGCCATCACTGTTTAATTTCAGAGCAAACGTTCTGGAATTGATAAATGATAAGCTTGTCTTAAATTAAAGTGAATTAAGATAAATTGGTCTGAGGAGTTCTTAAACAAGTTCAAGACATCCTGGGGTGTGATATATTTGAGCGAGAAATAGCTGGTCTGGTTCACTCACTACATTAATCAAAACGTCTCCCATCTTCTCTTTAGGGATAAGCATTGTCAAATATCATTATTCATAAACTGGGGGAGGGCCAAATTTCCACCTGCATCAGTTATTTTCTCTCCCCTGAGAAAATCTTGCAGGCACTAGAATTTTGGGCCCCTTTGCTAGGTCGCAATTAATAAATTGCATTTTTACTGTCAAAGCAGATAAAGAGTGGCTCAGCGGTGGCCTTTGTCCTGCCCACACGCTTCCAACGCGTCGCCCTGGCCTGGAGATCGCCACGGTTGGTTCAGAGCGCAGGAGCTGGCACACAGGAGCTGCTCCCCCAGGGTCCCCATCTGGGTCTCCAGGGGTCCTTTCTCTCTGCCTTATCCTCGCGGCGCACCCCCGTGAGCCTCGTCTAAACGAGGGCACCGCTGGTCCGGAGTTGGCACTTGTTCGCTCCCCCCTGGGCGCTGCTCCCTCCATCTCCTGGGCGGCTCCAGGTTGTGGCTTGATAGCAGAGTCCGAGCCGGCATGCGTGTCACCTGCGCTGGCCCAGTGTGCCGCTGGGGCTCGGGCCGAGGAGGCGAAGGCGGCGCGGGGACCAGAGGAGCCCGAGGCGGCGCAACGCGCACAGGTGGCTCCCGGCCGGGCCCCGGCAGGCGAGGCTGGGTGTGGTCGGGAAGGGGCGGGCAGACCGGCCCCACCCCGCCTCGGCTCGGCACGTGGGCCAGCGGGCTGGGGCTGACTCGGCGAGGGAACGCGGGGACGAGGGGCGCGGACGCAGGCCCGGGAGGACGGGGCGGCGGGGTCTGGGGGCGCAGGGCGAGCGCGGAGGGGCCCGTCCTGCACGGCTTTCCTGGAAAGCGCCGCCCCGCGCCGCGGAGATGCCTTCGCTGTGGAGAGAAATCCTCCTGGAGACGCTGCTGGGTAAGCCGAGGCTCCTTGTCGCGAGTTCGCGGGTGCCGGCTCCCCGGGCCCTGTCCCCAGCCGCGGCGCTCGGCCGGGTTGGCTGAGCTCGGGGAGGAAGAAAAGCGCGCTCCGTGCCCAGAGTGGAGATGCTTATCGTCCCCTGGGAACTTTTCCTACTGAAGGGAATAAAGGAAAAGACCTAGATTGACGTTTCAAGCTGAGTCTGCGAGGCGCCCGCAGGAGACGCCGTTGCCCGAGTTTCCAGCAGCCCTGGGACTGAGCCCAAGGAGCGCCAATTTCCCTCGTGTCTGCCTTGACCCCGCGCGGCCGGTACCGTCCCCAAAGCCCCCCACCCGTGACCTTTAAGTTTAATTTAATACAGTTAAGTATTTTAAAATTTGGTCTATTTTTAAATTTGCTGAACTTTAAAATTCAGAAGGAAAGGGGCACCCGTTTTCCCCAGGAGCTGTAGGTGAGCACCGGGCGGCAGCTGCTGCCTGCCGTGGGTTGGGCCCAGGACAAGGAGCCTTGGCGTCGGCTGCACACTTGGGCATTTGGCAAAAAGCATCAGACTCGAGTCTTATTTGCTCTCTCACCAGCTTTACAAGATCCCAAGGACAATTTTATTGGTGTAATTCTCTCGGAGCTGTGTGATTAATAAAATTAGAGTTCCCAGACAAACATTTGGGATATTGCTAGAATACCCTGTACATTGCAAAACAAAGATCCCTCTGGCCTGGGCGGGGCGCCTTCCTGAGAACTTGATTTTCTGCGAGCTGGTAGTTCTCAGGAGGGCTTCAGACTATTTTTTTCTGGCTCAGGCTGTATCTATAAGTTGGGAGATGTACAGTGCCTGTCATTCAATAAGTACCTCAGGTGCTAAGTACCCAGTGCACTGCTCTTATTTAATCCTCCCGACATCTCTGTGAAGGGCTTGAAAGTCCTATTTTGCTGATTGAGAAGGGGAAGTTGGAAGGTCAGTTGGTAGAAAGTTTCCATGCCTAGTGGTTGGACGGGCTACCTTTGGAGCCAGGCTGCTTAGAGTTAGGGTCACCCTGGCATTTGCTTCTTGTGTAACCTTAGGTACTCACTGAACTTTCTGAGTCTTGGGATTTTGTTTGTTGTTTTGTTTTTGCTTAGTTAATTTTTGCATTTGTAAGAGGGGAGTAGAAGTAACACCCATCTCATAGCATGTGAGGCGGTATGAGAAATGAGACAGATGGTCCGTGCTAATACTTAGCATGGAGCCTAGTGCCTGGCAAGTGCCCATAACATTAATTGCCTTATTGCTCAAGATTACACAGCAGTTGTTGGCAACTTACTTCAGATCTGGGTATTCCACTACCCTGTACTGCCTCCTAAGGATTAGACTGAAAATGGTCTCCTCAAGGGAATGACTGCCTCCTTACTCAAGTGCTTTTGGGTGTAGTCTGGGGTCGGGGGAGGGAGTCCTGCTGCTTGCTGCCTTTTTGGACTCTCACAGTCTAGATAAGAAAATTTTGTCAGTCAGGGTCCAGGAAGCCAAATTTTTCAACTCAGATGGTCCAAATGAGTAGGACTTATTAAAGAGACTGCCCACAGCCATATGGACAAGGAAAAGGAACAAGCAAGGGATGCAGAGAAACTCAGGGCAGCAGGAAGCCATCCTCAACCAAGGCCTGGGGCCGGGAGTCGGGGAATGTGTACGTTTCACCAGAAATTCACTTCTGGGAATACGTCCTGCAGATATACTCACAGTCACGCATTACATAGCAACATTTCACTAGGAAGTTGCCATCGCTTTTCTGTCCATCAGTCCCCAAAGGCACAACACAGTCAGTGCAGTGAGTTTTGCGGATCTCCACAAAGGTGTAGAGCTCTTGTTTTGTTTTGTGTCAGCGGAGACAGCTGGAACCCAGTTCAGGCCAGAGTCATGAAGAACAATGGCCAGCCCACCCGGTTGGAGGGGTGGGACAGGGCTGCTGTTACAAACAATGCTGAAGTTACACTTTCTCTCTTTTTAACTTTTTCTTTTTTTGTAGGATACGTTTCTTGGTCTCTCTACCATGACCTGGGACCGATGATCTATTACTTTCCTCTCCAAACACTAGAACTCACTGGGTTTGAAGGTTTTAGTATAGCGTTTCTTTCTCCAGTACTCCTCACAATTACTCCTTTCTGGAAATTGGTTAACAAGAAGTGGATGCTAACCTTGCTGCGGGTGATCACTGTTGGTAAGATTGAAAAGAGTTTCTTTAAGACTTTTTTGTTTTAGTTAAAAATCAAGTAAGATTATGGAGACTGTTCTTCGAATGCTGAATGTTTGAATTAAAAAAATCAAAGATTTCTCTTTCCCTTACCACTGCCTTAGAAGAGCTTTAGTAATTGGAAGACTAGAGAGAGTCAAGTGTTTTGTATTTCCATTGTTTTTGCCAGACTGGAAAGGCCTAAAAATCACTGAAATGAGGTGAGGAAAGATACCTTAAAGAACTAATCAACTCTTGAATATATTGTGTTATTCTTTCCAACTATGGCATAAGACTCAGAAGCCATTTTTTAAAAGTTTGTTAAATAATAATGCACAAGAGATATGAAAATTATGATGACAAACACCACAGTAAGCAGTCAAACAAGAAACTAGGAAAAATATTTGCAACTCTTTTAGCCAAAGGGCTAATTTCCCTAATATATAGAGTTCCTACAAACCAATAATTAAAACAAACAAACAAACAAACCAACAACTCAATAGAGAAAGGGGCAGAGGATCTGATTAGTTCACGGGAAAGGAAATGCAATTAGTTCTTAAAAATGGTATCAAATGTATAGACAACAACTTATACAAGTACAGATATATTTATCTATAATTTGACGAGTAGATCGGCGAAGAACAGTCTGACTGCACTGTGCTGTAAAGGTGGGGAAACAGACACTCATACGTTGCTGGTGAGGGTGTCCAATGACACAACCTCTATGGAGAATAATGTAGCAGTATCATCAAAATTACAGATATGCACATTTCACCAGCAATTCCACTTCTAGGAATGCGTCCTACAGATGTACTCACAGTCATGTGTTGCATAGCGACATTTCACTAGGACATTGCCATCACTTTTCTGTCTGTCAGTTCCTGAAGGCACAATATGGTCAGTGCAGTGAGTTCTGTGGATTGCCACAAAGGGACAGAACTCTTGTTTTGTGTCAGTAGAGACAAAGTCTTGCAACATTGCTCAGGCTGGTCTCAAACTCCGGAGCTCAAGCCATCCTCCCTGGCCTCCCATAGTGCTGAGATTATAGGTGTGAGCCACTGTGCGTGGTCCAGAGCTCTTGTTTTTAAAACAACTCAGGCTCAGAAAGAGAGTGGCAAAAACTCCTGAAAAGTGTGCCCTTTACAAAGTTGGTGTCCATAGGAATTGAAGGACATGTCAAATGGTCTTGAAATTTTCAGCTCCAGAAATAGCAAATAGAGTTTCCTACCCTGAACTGAATATATAGTAATTGATTTCAACTAGCATTGGCTTGCAGTATCCTATGAACCACTGTAGCTCTGAGTCTTGCAAGATTCATTTTCTTATCACACTCCACGATGATTTTATGGGAGTGATCTCATAGGTGGCACTTCCTTGTCACCTTTGTTTGGTGTGCCTATGTGAGCCTTACCTATAGATCCACAGACTGAGTAGTTACTGGGACAATTTCCATTACTTAAGTCTATTTCTGGCCCAGTAACTTCTAGTGGCTATAAGAGATGTGATATTAAATAAGTTTGGAGTAGGTAGTGTATTTGATTTCAATGCTTCCTGTTCCTTTTTCACTTTCTTCCTCCATGAAAACCCATCACCTTGAGAAGAAGTAGAATTATATTTGGGAATATGGAATAGGTAGGAAACGTCACTCAGAGTGGAGGAGGAAGTGGCTAATCTCTGCCAAATGCTGTTCTAGGTGACCACTGGGTTTTGTTGTTGCTAAACAGAGGCTGAAGTCAGCCATGATTTGCCTTAAAACTCCCTTCAAATGCTTCTTAAGGACTTGAAACAACTTTAATTTTAGAGTCCTGAGATATTCTTATATAACCACAGAAAGGGTCTGAGCATTACATGACATCTTACTTCTGGCACCTGAGATATTTTAGGTTAATTACTGTGTAATTAACTATGAAACCAGTTCATACTCCTATTAATTTAGATTATTTTTGACCCACTAGGATGGCTATAATTAAAAAAGACAGACAATAATAAGTGTTGGCAAGGATGTGGAGAAATTGGAACCTTCACACATTACTGCTAGAAATATAAGAAATGTACAACGGCACAGCTGCTTTGGCAAAGTGTGATAGAAGCAGTTATAATGTGATCTTAGAACTCTACTCCTTGGTATATACCCAAGAAAAATGGAAACATTTGTTCATACAGAAACTTGTACACAAATGTTCATAGCATCATTATTCATGAGAGCCACAAAATGGAAACAACCTAAATGCCCATAAACTGATACATGGATAAAACGCAGCATATACATGCAATGGAATATTATATAGCTATGAAAAGTAACAAAGCACTGATACATGCTACAACATGGATGAACCCTGAAAACATTATGCTAAGGGAAAGAAGGCAGTCACAAAAGGCCACATATTGTACAATTTAATATGAAATTCCCACAAAAGGAAAAATCCATAGAGACAGAAAATAGATCAGTGATTACCAGGGGGTAGGGGATGTGGGAGAAGGGAATGAGAAGTGACCTGCTAATGGGTATGGGGTTTCTTTTTGGGGTGATGAAATTGTTCTGGAATTAGATAGTGGTGATTGTTGCACAACTTTATGAGTATGCTAAAAACTATTGAATTGTATATTTTTAACATGGTGAATTTTATGGTAGGTGAATTATATTTCAATAAAAATTTTAAATAGGTATATAAAATTACACAGTAATTCTGTCTTCCTGAGTATAAAGATGGTATCAGATAACATTCATCAAATGCAGATCACTGAGTTCCAATCCATGCTTGCAGAAATTCTTAACTCTCCCTATTTTGTTTGTAGGCGGCATAGCCTCCTTCCAGGCTCCGAATGCCAAGCTTCGACTGATGATTCTTGCACTGGGGGTGTCTTCCTCGCTGATAGTGCAAGCTGTGACTTGGTGGTCAGGAAGTAGTTTGCAAAGGTATGGTTAATGTCTCATGTACTTAGGGGCCAGGAGTTCCAGCTTATAATTTTGATCTTCCATGCCTTGTCGAGGTCTCCTTCTTTTCTTTTTACAAAACAAGGACATGAATACTTGCCATCAATCTCAATAATGTTTTGAAAATGAAAGAATTATAGCAAGTTGCCTAAGTTGCTATATAGAGGCTAAGTCATGTTCATTACTGCAAATTACCAACAAGACTATTTCAGCTACTTATTCTATGAAACTGTGAAATTCATGATGGACATAGTACATTGCACATAAAAAGTGTTTAAAAATACTTTTGCACTTACAGGTACCTCAGAATTTGGGGATTCATTTTAGGACAGATGGTTCTTGTTGTTCTACGCATATGGTACACTTCACTAAACCCAATCTGGAGTTACCAGATGTCCAACAAAGTGATACTGACATTAGGTGCCATAGCCACACTTGATCGTATTGGCACAGGTAATATAGTAACTCAGGAATTTTCTCTTTTGCAGAGCTTACCCTTCCTATGTGAATGTTGTGTATCTTGGAGAGAAAATCTATAAAAGTAGTTTTTCTGCATTATATCTGTATTTCAGCTTTTCTTTCCTCTGCAATAATAATTGTTACAGCTAGTGGGCTATTTGCTAAGCAGGAGGCACATTATTCCTGCCAGTACAGACAGAGGGTGAAAATAAAATACCATTACTGGTTTGTAGCTCTGTGGCAATGGGAGATGAGAACCAGGCCTCATACCCCAGCTCGCATTCAGCTCTGTCTTCCTCCTCCTTCTCCCTGGACAGCGCTCTCTAGGATGGAATTCTTCGTCCTCAACCTCCACACTGACCCCAGTACATCTCTAACACTATGAAAAGTTCCTGTGACCTATAGCTGTGGGAACTCCCTGGGTTTTTTTCCCAGAGGTCTGAAGCTCCAAATCTGAGACTTGCAAAGAAAATAAACCTACCTCGCATGTGCATACCGCCTTTCAAATCCCCTGTCTCTCCCTGGGCTGGCTTTCTCTGAGACAGAAACATGTCCAGCTTGGAGTTTGTTTTATTATCCAATGTGAGACTCTTCTAAAAAGAAGGGGGAAGTATTAGCGGATTCTAGTTAACTTGCTCCTGGCTTTTGTGTAACTCTCAGTGAGTCACTGTTCTTCTGTAACTGCAAGGTGAAATCTCACAGATGAATGGAAGTTTAGAAGGTATTGGCTCACCATGAGCAAAGTGCTTGTACAATTTCCCCTCTGGCCCCCAGTTTGGCATGAAACGAGACTAGAGGGAAGTTATGTCAGTAAATTGGTCATGTGATGTTAATAGTGGAAGATTTAGAACTCAGTCCGGTCCCTAACATATGTTTAAAGAGGTGGAGACTCGGGCAGCCCATTTTGCAGGTACAGCCTGATAAGGATCTGGACTTCAGGGTACTGTTGACATTTCCTGACTTTTCTTCTCTCTGGCCTTTGTTTTAAATGTGTGTGACCTAGTTCCTGGCTGTCAGTTCCTTCCTCTGTTTCTGCTCTGTGCCTCCCTTTAGAAAACTGACTGTTCACCCTGCACCTTCTCAGCATATCTGAGCATACCAAGTATTTTTTGTAGTTCCTTTGAAGATTTTGTTGGGTCCTGGGGGGCAGCGGGGGTGGGGGTGGGGCGAGCAGAGTCACCCACTGTAATACACTGCATTTGACTCAGCAAATTCAGTTTAGATGGCTCTTTTTCCCCTACACTCTCTGCTGAGCCCCTAGACCCCTGGCCTACCTTCTGTCACCACCGCCCTCTCCCACTCCATCCCATCCCCATAGCTCTCAACTCTGCCCCTCCTCCCTCTGATCCCGTTATTGTCAGAGAAGCTTTCTTGGGAAATCAGACTGCCAGCGATGTACAGTCAGACCCTAAGACTTTCTTTCCGTACTGTAGAGGGCTAGATGGGGTCACAAAACATCTGCCCAACAGGCTCTCTTTGTTTCTGTGAAGCAATCCTGCTGTTGTTACATTTTTGTGTGTTACGTTTTTGTGTGTGAGGTCATGGCTATGACAGATTGAACCTCTTGGCTAAATAGTACCAAGGAGCTACACTGCCTAAGCTCCAATCCCAGGTTCCTAGGTTCTCTTTACTAGCTGTGTGATCTTGGACAGGTTACCTGATCTCTCTAGGTCTGTTCTCTTTTTTTTTGAGACAGAGTTTCCCTCTTGTTGCCCAGGACGAAGTGCAGTGGCGCAATCTCGGCTCACTGCAGCCTCTGCCTCCTGGGTTCAAGCGATTCTCCTGCCTCTGCCTCCTGAGTAGCTAGGATTACAGGCACCTGCCACCATGCCTGGCTTACTTTTTCTTTTCTTTTTTTTTTTTTTTTTTTTAATAGAGACGGGGTTTCACCATGTTGGCCAGGCTGGTTTCAAACTCCTGACCTTAGATCACCAAGTCGCCTTGGCCTCTCAAAGTGCTGGGATTACAGGCATGAGCCACAGTGGCCAGCCTTGTTTTCTAATCTATAAAATAGGATTAATAGTAGAGCTTACCTCAAAAAGTTGTTGTGAAAATTAAATGAGTTAATATAAAGTTAATATACAGGGCTTAGAAGAGGGGTTGGTGCACAGTGACTGCCCAGTCAATGCACTAATATTACCCTGCATCCACAGAGGGTTAAACAAGAGCCCTGTTCTTTGGGAGGAAGCAGCCTGCGTACTGGAAATATTCTGTTCGATTCGTACAACATTCTCGAACATGTCACTCACTTTTTCTGCAAAGCGTTAACTTCACATTAAGCAAATAATTTTCTGCATTTTCACTTGTTGAATTCCAAAATGCCTGTTCTCCCTTCAACCATTCCTTAACTGGCCTGCATGGAATCATCTCTCCCACTAGATAGCTGTCAGCACGTTTAGCTTCGTATTGTAGTTGCATGTCTCATCTCTTCTTCCGAAGTAAGCTTCTTGAAGGCAAATACCATTTCTTCCTTGCTAAAAGTCTGTTAAGTATAGAGGGCAAATTTCCATCTAACTGACCTTTTTCCCTATGTGTATTTTTAAATTCTAGATGGTGACAGCAGTAAACCCGAGGGAAAGAAGACTGGCAAGGCAGCCATGGGGATGGCCTCTAGACCTAACTGGCTGCTGGCGGGGGCTGCCTTTGGTAGCCTTGTGTTCCTCACCCACTGGGTTTTTGGAGAAGTCTCTCTTGTTTCCAGATGGGCAGTGAGTGGGCATCCCCATCCAGGGCCAGACCCTAACCCATTTGGGTGAGTTTGGGTTTGGAAGCGATCGATCACAAAATTGGCAGTTATGCTTGGAGGAAGCAATGCCTCCTTTGTCAGACAGCTAGGTCTGTGCTAGCCAGATATTTCATACCCACTCTCCCTTGATATCAGAATGTGGCATGGAATTATTGTATGCTCTGGAGAGAAGGGCACCAGTAGGGTCTTTTCCCCTGTGCTCAAGGATTGCTGAAAAGTAGATGTGGGAGGACCGGTGCTGGTGCACAGCTAAGTAAGAGGTTCCCAGAGCTCCAGCATGGGCATGCCGAGGAATTCCTGCACAGAAGACTATTCTCAGCGGCAGGGGAGGAGCAGCACTCCCTGGCCATTTCCTCCAGACCCTGGTTATAGTTACGGGCATTTAGTAGGATGAGATCAGAGTCCCCTGAGGAGAGACGCTAGGTTGGCTGCCTGGGGCACAGATCTCTATTCTCAGCAAAGGAGGGCAGCCCAGGAGATCTCTGCATCTTTTGGTACATTCTTGTTCCAGGATGGGACACCCAGGGAGTTAGTAGTCTGGAGTCAAGTGTTGGTCCTTGTATTTGGTCCTTATTAACCCTTTCTCTACTCTTCCTGGCACATCTTTGCTCCTGCGACTGGCTTCATCTTTTCTTGCAAAAACATTGGAGGAACCCTTAAAAGATCTGCCTCTGATATCTTTTCTCTCTTGTAGCACTGGAATGCCTACAATTGGAGGCATGCAGCTGCCTACTGGATCTTTCCCCAGCAGGGATCTGGCATATTCCACAGGCTTGTCAACCTCAGCTGGTCCAAATCTGAATGCAGTATTTCCCAGTCCCCCACGCAAATTCTCCTTCCCCATGCCCAGGTCCACTCTGCCTGCCCACCTCATCATTCAAACCTGAAACCAAGAGTTTGCCCAGAATTCTCCATCTTCCTCAGTTTCTCGATCAGTTCTACTTCTCTCAGATCCATCCCTTCCTCTCTAGCCCTAAGCTCATCTGCTGTAGTGGAGTCCTCACCATTTTTTCATTCAGGCTATTACTATTGTTTCCTAATTGTCTCTCTTTAGAGGAATCTTCTCTACATGGCTCCAGAATGATTTCTCTAAAATGCAAATCTGATTCCACCACTCCTTTACTTATAATCTCTCAGGAGTTCCCCCCTCGCCCAATACTCTGGGGAAAACACTGCCCCAGTTCTCCCGTATGAGGCAAGATCTGGCCCCCCTACCTACCTTTCCAAATGCTTTCTGATCTCATCCTCCTGCTTCACTTCAGCTGAACCCCACTTGTGCTTCTCTGGAAGTGCCAGACTGTTCCAGTGCCCGCTCTGCCTAGGCTTCCCTTTCTGCCTTGATTTCCTGGCAAGCCTTACTTACCTTTCAAAACCCAGCTCAAACATTTTCTCTGTGAATTCTTCTCTTATTATCACAGAGGATCCCTCCTTGATGTCGTATACTATAATACTTTTGAATCAATCAATTTTAATATATGTGTCATTGTTGTAACCGAACGAGCGTGAAAGTACCCCGAGACGAAGACTAGGCTAAATTACAGGGTCTTTATTGCCGGTGGCTAGGGAGGACTTGCATCTTTCTAACCGGTGGGCCCTGAAAGGAAGGTGTTAAGACCTTTTATGCCCGTAAACCACTTCCTGGGCTGGGGGTGAGGGTGAGGGGCTTCGGACATTCCGAGGGCCAGTGGACTTTGGACATTCCGATTGTTACTTAAGTGGTTTACAGAAGTCAAGATAAGCGTTAGTTTATGCATTGTCTGGGTAGGGTGGAAATTACAGACCTTAGTTACTTATTACAAGTCGCAGGGGCCAAGATGGTGTGGGTTTGGACTGCTTGCCTGTCACATTAGGGTTACAGAGAGCAGTTTCAACAGAAGCTGAGGTGTGGTCGAGGTATGCAGTTTATGGGGCAGTTACCATGTCACATCATATATGTGTGTATACACACACACATATGTATCTGTTAGAAACCTTATTATTCTGTATTACAGATTTTTAAAAAATGTCTTTCTTCCTGTCTAGATACTAAGCCCCTTGAGAGCAGGGAATGGGAAAAGGAATGAATATTGATTACTTACTCTGTGTCAGGTACTGAACAAGGACATGTATACATAGTATTTTATTTAGAGTCTGTATCTTCCTCCATATCTAGGAGAAAGGCAGTGAAGAAAGAAAGGAATAAAAGGACCGAGCAGAAGGAAAGAGTTTTTTCCTATGTGTTAAAGCTTAGTTTCCAAAGTTACCTGTGAAAACAAGCATAAGTTGTGTGGCAGAGTAAAGGAAGAACTTTAATGGTGAATGGTGGTCAGGAGAAACTCACCATTCAACTCTGGGCCAATCATGTTACACCCCTGGCCTTGTTTTTCTCATAACTAAACTTCGGGGGGAATCTTTCCCATGTATGTAAAATGAGGGTTTGCTTTTCAGACGTTTCCTAATTCTGTACGTTATAGTGAGACACTGAAGATGGAAATGCAACTCACCAGACCAGCATTTCCTGAACTGTGGTCTGTGAGACACTGGTTTCTTGAGATGTTAATGGTTACTTTGAGAAAAAGAAAATGCTTCTACATCAGATAGGTTTAGGAGATATCAACCTTTCTTTGTCAATCTTCTTTTCTTTGTGCTTCACAATGCACATCAGCATATTAGAGACTTTTGGAGGTTTCTCAAAGTTATTTGAGCATGGAATTCTTCCTTAGAACACCAATTCACATCTCACAGGATAGGCGTGTTTTCTGGAACCTGCTTGAGAAATGTTGGGTTAGACCATCCTCGCTCATCCTCATCGTAGTAGGAATTGCTTTCTGAAATTCACCAGACTCCACTTAAGGAAATGGGTCATAGGTCTGTTTTGATGGGAGAAAGGTGAGAGGGAGGCTCAGAGGGTGCTGCAGGGCTTTGGGAAACCAAAGGAGCCATGTCGTCCGTGGGCCCTGGGAGGACAAGGGAGGACAAATTGTGTCTTAGTCAAATGTTCTGGCATCTCCTCAGCCCACCTCAACAGTAGTGACCCCATCACTCTTCCTGCTCTGTAATATTTTCTGCCTTCTGATAATCTTCATTATTATTATTATTTTTAGAAACAGGATCTTGCTCTGTCATCCAGGCTGGAGTGCAGTGGCACACTCATAGCTCACTGTAACCTCAAACTCCTGGGCTCAAGTGAGTCTCCTGCCTCAGCCTCCTGTTGTCATGAATAGCTGGGACTGCAGGCATATGACACTATACCTGGCCTCTTTTTTGTAGAGACGGGGTCTCACTATTTTATCCAAGCTGGTCTCAAACTCCTGGCCTCAAGCAATCCTCCCGCCTTAGCCTCCCGAAGTGCTGATATTATCGTAGAGTCACTGTGCCTGGGGCTGGCCCTATCTGCATTATTTGTTAATGGTGTTTATTGTATGTCTCCCCAACTAGAATGGGAGCTCTATGGGGGAAAGGGATGGTTGTTCATTGATGCATCCCAAACACCTAGAAAAGAACCTGGCACATGGTGGGCACTCAAAAAATTTGTTGATTTGGGAATAGAAAAAGAACCACACTGTCCCTCATGGTCTCTTCTCTTATCTGGGCTTCTGTAGCCTGAGGGTCATTCTTACACAGGTAGGAGCAGGCAGTAAAGTGGCTGAGAGCCTCACCCTAGAGCCTGAGGACCATTTCAGATTCTTAGTCCTATGTGGGCTACTGTATATGACCTCAAACAGGTCACTTCCGTGCTCTTTCCCCCAGTATTCTCCATTGTAAAATGGGGATAATAATAGCATTTACCTTACAGGCACATGATAGTTAAATGAATAGTAATTACAGGGGAAAAATCTTTACAACAGTGCCTACTACATAGTGCATGCTATGTTTTTGAGCTTAATTTATGTGACAGCTACTGAAATGAGTCCTATGTTCTAGCTATTATTGCTGCTGAGTTTCCTTCTAAAGTTTAATGTTTTTTCCTCCTCCTACAAGTTTTTGCCAAAATCACAAAAGAATAAAATGGTTGTTTTAAAAGGCACACAGCTATGAGTTACTTATTAAACTGATACCAGTCTTGGGAATGCAGAGACTATAGGCAAGAGCAGTATTGAGGAAGGGGAAAGAAAGGAATGAAAGCAAACTAAATAGAAACCATTCCAATGACTTTTTCTTTTTGTCTTTGGCAGAGTCACTTAAAATGTGACATGACCAACACGGACTATACTTTAATAGTCTGAGAAAGCTCGGTTACTGGGCTTACTTGATAAGATGGTAGATATTGATCTCATGTCCGAGTTTTTATTATTCTCTGTTCTGAATGTATGTAATATTGGCTCCCAGTGGGCTCTTGTGATCTCACTGGTTGTTTCACACACATGATCTCTTGTATGTACCCAGAGGTGGGAGGTATATTTCTATTTTATATTCGGGACAACAAAATATTACTAACATCACATGTCTTAGAGCATGTCCTTTTTCACAGAGGTGCAGTACTGCTGTGCTTGGCAAGTGGATTGATGCTTCCAGCTTGTTCGTGGTTTCGTGGTACTGGTTTGATCTGGTGGGTTACAGGTATGTGGAATTTACCTGCAGATGGACCATCACTGAGTTTGGTTGTCTAGTTTGTTTGCAAGCACGCGCAACTCGACTGAAAGCGGATACAGCCATACGAATACGTACTGTGGTCAAATGGGCTATTGCAACCAGTGGCAGCAACTATAATGCAGATGTCACCAAGGTCGCTGGTAGCTACCTCCTCTGAGTTCCTGCTTCCTCCTACTTTCCCCTCCCCCTCCTCCTGTGGCTGTGCCACTTTTCCGGATTACACTGCCGTAATACTACCTACCCTCAAAAATACCTAAATAAGGCACACATGTAAGTAGCAGATTTATAAAAATTCTTGATTTTTAATTAAAATATTTTTTATTTGTATCAATTTATGGGGTACAAAGTGAGATTGATTGATTTATAACTTTTAAGTTCAGGGGTACATGTGCAGGTTTGTTATATAGGTAAACTTGTGCCATGGGAGTTTGTTGTACAGATTATTTTGTCACCCAGGTAATAAGCCTAGTACCCATTACTTTTCCTGGTCCTCTCTCTCCTCCCATCCTCCATCCTCTGGTAGACCCCAGTGTCTGTTGTTCCCCTTTGTGTCCATGTGTTGTCATCATTCAGCTCCCACTTAATGATGAGAACATACAGCATTTGGTTTTCTGTTTCTGTGTTAGTTTGCTAAGGATAATGGCCTCCAGCTCCATCCATGTTCCTGTAAAGGATATAATCTCATTCTTTTTTATGACTGCATAGTATTCCGTGGTGTATATGTACCACATTTTCTTTATCCAGTTTACCATTGATGGACGTTTAGGTTGATTCCATGTCTTTGCTATTGTGAATAGTGCTGCAATGAACATACATATGCATGTGTCTTTATGGTAGAACAATTTGTATTCCTTTGGGTATATACCCAGTAATGGGATTGCTAGGTCAAATGGTAATTATGTTTTGAGGAATTGCCATACTGTTTTCCACAATTGTTAGACTAATTTACACTCTCACCAGCAGTATATAGATGCATAGATTGGGTAGTGATCAAGT
>CAUYLG010055278.1:0-35740 GCA_963573385.1 Cacajao melanocephalus | reverse complement strand
GTTGCTGCCAGTTTCTTCTTCTGCTATCTTTGTCCCAGAAGGATACCCACCAGATGTCAGTCTGAGCTCTCCTTTATGAGGTGACTCTTTGGATATACAGGGGTCAGGGAGCTGCTTGAGGAGACAGTCTGTCCTTTATAGGAGCTCACGTGCTGAGCTGTGAGCTCTGTTGTTCATTCAGAGCTGCTGGGCAGGTATGTTTATGTCTGCTGCAGCTGAACTCATAAACCTCCCCCCACCTTTTTTTTCCCCAGGTGCTCTGTCCCGGGGATTTAGGGCTTTATCTGAGTTTCTGTTGTGTTGCTGCCTTTTTTCAGGGCTGCCCTGCCCAGCCAGGATGCAGCCTAGTCACTGTCTGCCTACAGAGGCTTTACTGAGCAGCTATGGGCTCCTCCCAGCTGCTGTGTGAACTTCCCTGCAGTCCTGTTTATACGAGTATAGTTAGAACTGCTTCGGCAATGGTGGCCCACCTCTATAATGGTGGACTCTCTCTAATGGCGGGCTGCCTCAGCAATGGCGGACTACCTTTGTAGTGGTGGACTGCCTCGGTAATGGCAGATGCCCCTCCCCCACAGAGCTGGACCATTCTGGGTTCAGCTGTGCTTGCTGTGAATCTCTCAATCCAGAGCATTTCAGGTTGCTCTTTTTTTGTGGGGGTGGGACTAGCCAAGCCTGATCACCTGGCTCCCTGCCTCAGAGCCCTTTTTTTTTTAGTTGAACGGGCGAGTCTGTGTCCCAGGTGTTCCAGTCGCCTGTTGAAAAGGCGCCGGGATCTGTGTGATTTCCCATGCAGCAACCCACTGCACTGGCTGAAACAGCCGTGCTGAGATTTGTGGTGCTTTTTTGCCCGGGAATCTCCTGGCCTGGCTCCCTGTTTCAGTCCCCCCCTTTTTTTTTAAATCTGTTGAATGGGTGACTCTCTATCCCAGGAGCTCCAATCATCAGCTAAAACGGCACCCGGACCCTTGTATTTTGTGCGGAGAACTGCCGCACTGGCCAAAACAGCAGTGCCAGCCAAAACAGCAGCGCTGGCCAAAACAGCCATGCTTGCGACCCGTGGGGCTCCTCCATCTGGGAATCTCCCGGTCTGTGGGCAATAAAAATCCGTCTGGAAATGCAGCATACACTCAACCTCCATGCTTTCACTGGGAGCTGCAATCCTGAGCTGCTCCTAATCGGCCATCTTGGATCTCTCTTTTTTTTTTTTTTTTTTTTGTTTGAGACAGTTTCGCTCTTGTTACCAAGGCTGGAGTGCAATGCATGATCTCTGCTCACCGCAACCTCCACCTCCTAGGTTCAAGCAATTCTCCTGCCTCAGCCTCCCTAGTAGCTGGGACTACAGGCGCACACCACCATGCCCAACTAATTTTTGTATTTTAAGTAGAAACAGGGGTTCACCATGTTGACCACGATGGTCTCAATCTCTTGACCTCTTGATACACCCACCTCAGCCTCCCAAAGTGCTGGGATTATAGGTGTGAGCCACCGCCTAATGCGTTCTTAAGGGCAGGGCCCTCATGACCACATCCCCTACCTCTTAAAGGCCTCACACCTCTCCATACTGCCATATTGAGGATTACATTTCAACATGAGTTTCAGAAGAGACAACTACTCAAACCACAACAGGGACATTGCATAATGATAAAAGGATCAGTCCACCAGGAAGACATAACCATCCTATATGTGTGCACACGGAACAATCAAATTGCCCTTTCTTTTTGTCGAGTAGTCGAGTAATGCTGTAGCCTTACTTCAGTGAATTCAGGTTATTCTAGCAAATCTTACCACTGCGCTGGGGATTTCCAAGACCACCTCCACTTTCAGGGATCCAGTAGAAGGACTCACAGGACTTAGCATACAATTGTACGCGTGGCTAAGATTTATGACAGCGACACAGTAAAGATGACAGGATCATGACGGAAAAAAGGCAGAGTCCAGTGGAACCCTTGTGAGGCTTCCTGTGTGCTCTCCCCGCCCCCCATGAGGGATCATACAAAGTGCACTCCTCCCCTGGCAACGAAATGCAGCAACGTGTGTTTGAGGTTTCTGCCCAGGGAAGCCCATTAGAGACTCAGCACCCAAAGTTTTTACTGAGAGCTGGTCACATAAGCACCCTCTGTCTAGCACATGCCGAAATGATAGACTCTTAAAAGGAAAGCAGGCGTTCAGCATAAACCGTGATGTTTGTACAGTCTAGGCACAGGGAACCACTCTTATCAGTTAACGGTTGACTGGGAACACTCCAAGAGCCAAGTTCCCAGACCCTAGCCAAGGGCCAAACTTGGCAGCAGAGCTTTCTACAGAGAGCAGTCTCAGGCCTGCAGTGTTATCTCTTTTCTGCACAGCTGCGTAACCCCATGGATATGCTTTTAAAAAACATTGACTTGGACTCTTTAAATGGGTGAATTGTATGGTATATGAATTATCTCTCAATGAGTTTTTAAAAAAAGAATCCCAGCCAGATTTTCTTGTAGACATAGCCAAGCTTATTCTAAAAATTTATACTGAAAAGCCAATGGCTCAAACAAACCTGACAAAAAGGAATAAAATGGGAGGAGAACAATCTCCCTTATATTAAGGCTCACTGTAGAGCCACAGCAGTCAGGACAGTGTGGTATCGGCGGCGGCATGGACACTCAGATCATTGGAACTGAATGGAGGATACAGCAATAGAGCCACTCGGCTGGGCGCGGTGGCTCATGCCTGTAATCCAGCACTTTGGGAGGCTAAGGCAGGTGGATCACCTGAAATCAGGAGTTCGAGACCAGTCTGGTCAACGTGGTGAAATCCCCATCTCTACTAAAAATATAAAAATTAGCCAGGTGTCGTGGCAGGTGCCTGTAGTCCCAGCTACTCAAGAGGCCGAGACAGGAAAATCACTTGAACCCGGGAGATGGAGGTTGCAGTGAGCCGAGATTGCACCATTACCTTCTAGCCTGGGGGAGAAGAGTGAAACTCCATTTCAAAAAAGAAAAAATCTCAAATATGTTCCACTGATTTTTGACAAAGGTACAAAATTAATTCAATGAAAGGGGCTGTTTTTCAACAAATGGTGCTAGAATAATTAGAAAACCACAAGCAAAAAAAAAAGAACCTCAATCTAATCTTCACAATGTATAATGAAGATTAACTCAAAATGGATAGTAGACTTAAATTTAAAACATAATATTAAACTTTAAAAACATAGGATAAAATCACTGGGACTTGCACTAAAAGTTCCCAGACCAGACACCAGAAGTATGATCTAATTAAGCTGGACCACATCAAAATCAAAACTTTTGCTCTCAGAAAATCCATGTGAAAAGGAGAGAAAGACAAGCTACATACTAGAAGAAAATATTTGCAAACCACATAAATGACCAATGACTAGTATCTAGAATATAGAAAGAAGGCTCAAAACTCACCAGTAAAAGAAATAAACAGTCCAATTAGAAAATGCACAAAAGACATAAACATATGATATACCAAGTGTAAATAAGCAGATGAACGGACACTCAGTCCGTTAGTCACTGTGGAAATACAAATTAAACCCCAACGAGGCTAGGCACGGTGGCTCACTCCTGTAATCCCAGCACTTTGGGAGGCTGAGGTGGGTGGATCACCTGAGGTCAGGAGTTCAAGACCAGCCTGGCCAACATGGTGAAATCCTGTCTCTACTAAAAATACAAAAACTAGCCAGGGATGGTGGCAGGTGCCTGTAATCCCAGCTACTCAGGAGGCTGAGGCAGGAGACTCACTTGAACCTGGGAGGCAGAGTTTGCAGTGAGCCGAGATTATGCCATTGCACTCCAGCCTGGGCAACAAGAGTGAAACTCTGTCTCAAAAAACATAAATAAATAAAAAGGAAAACCACAATGAGACATCACTACACACCTACCGGATTGAGTAAAATAAAAAATAGTGACAGCACTCAATGCTGGCAAGGATGTAGAAAAGCTAGGTCACTCACTCGATGAAAAGGTAAAGTGGTCTAGCCATTCCGAAATACAGTTTGGCAGTTTCTTATAAAACTAAACTTACAATTTACCATCCAAACCAGCAATTTCACCTTGGGCATTTATTCCAGAGGCATGAGAACTTATAGCCACACGGAAACTTACATATAAACATTCATAGCAAGTTTATGTGTAATAGCCCAAAACTGGAATCAGCTTAGATGTCCTTCGATAGGTGACTGTAAATAAACTATGATCCATCCATACTGTGGAACAGTACTCAACAGTAGAGGGGAAGAAACTATTATTTGGAAGCAATCTAAGTGTCCATCAACAGATGAATGGTTAAAGAAAATGTGGTACATATACACAGTGGAGTACTATTCAGCTATAAAATAAGGGGATCCTGTCATTTGCAACAACATAAATAAGAATGAACAAGATCTAATATTCACTAGCAGGTGACAATAGTCAATAATAATTAAATTATTAAATTTTTAAATGGTTCCATTTAATAATATTAAATTATTAAATTATTGATTATAGTCAGTACTAATTTAATAGTATATTTTAAAAATAAAAGTAGAATGGGATTGTTTGTAACACAAAGGATAAATGCTTCAGGTGACGGATACCTTATTTATCCTGATGTGGTGATTACACATTGCTTACATCGAAAATCTCATGAACCCCATAAATATACACACCTACTATGTACCCACAAAAATGAAAAATTGAAAAAAAGAGCAACAAACTGTTGACACACAACAACTTGAATGAATCTGCAGGGAACTTTGCTGAGTGAGAAAAACTCCAGTCCCAAAAGGTTGTATAGCATATGAGTCCATCTGTGAAATATTTTGAAATGACAACATTTTTGAAACGGAGGACAGGTTAGTGGTTGCCAGAGGTAGGGACCTAGGGGTGAGAGAAGCTAGAGATGCGTGTGGTTGTTTGTGGGGGTGGATATGTGAACCTGCACAGGTGATACAATTGTATAGAACTAAATATACACACAAATGAGTTTAAGTGAAACTTGGGAAATTTAAGATCAGTGGAGTGTCTCAATGTCAGTATCTGGGTGGTGATATTACACCACAGTTTTTGCAAAAGGAAACCACGGGGGGAAACTAAGCAGGGTGCAAAAGGGATCTCTGTGATTTCTTTTTTTCCTTTCTTCTTTCTTTTCTTTTCTCTTCCCTTCTATTTTTTTTTCTTTTCTTTTCTTTTTTTTGAAATATCTGTCGGCCAGGCTGGAGTGCAGTGACACGGCATGATCATGGCTCACTACAGCCTTGACTACTTGGGCTCACACGATCCTTCTGCCTCAGCCTCCTGAGTGGCTGAGATCACAGGCATGCACCCTCATCTAGGCTATTTAAAAAAATTTTTTTTTGTAGAGACAGGGTCTTGCTCTGTTGTCCACAGTGGTCTTGAACTCCTGGCCTTACGGGATCCTTCTGCCTGTCTCCCAAGTAGTTGGCAACAGTTGTGAGCCGTTGAACTTGGCTAATTTTTTTAAAACATTTTTTGTAAGAGATGAGTCTACTGTGTTGCCCAGGCTGGGCAACTCCTAGGCTCAAGTGATGCTCCTGCCTCAGCCTCCCAAATTGTTGCGATTACAGGCGTGAGCCAGTGCACCCAGCCTGAATGATTTCTTACAACTGCATGTAAATCTACAATGATCTTCATAAAAATTTCAATTAAAAACAATAAATCAAGCAGAATCCTATAATTCAGGAAAAGACATCATGGCAGGCCCCATGAAGTATCCCACAGCCCTCCCCTGCCCATTCCTCAGGGGGGATCCGAGTTCTCAGAGTTTCTTTCACTGACACCCATCCTCTCTTATCAAGGTTGGAGTGCAACTCCTTCCTTTCTTTCAAAGCACTCTCCTGGCATTTTCATCCATGCACACAGTTGCTTTTCCTCTGGTCACACAGGCATCATTGCCTTTAACAGAACCAGAGGAGGGATCCTTAGCAGAGGGAGGCCAGCGGCCAAGAGAGGACCATAGCGCTGCCCACCTGCAGGTGGTCAGTCCCCACGGTGTGCAGCTGTGCGTTCTCACACGCAGCTGTTACGAGTGCAATCGCTATTGTGTTTAAGACCCAGAAGCAAGCCTCCGACTAACCTACGATGATTATGCTGGTCTTTTCCCAGTGTTTTATGCCTGGGTGAAGCAGGCATTTCTCTATGTGTGCAGCAACTGAGGACTGATTTACAAAAACTCTCCTACTAATATTTGCCTAAGGGAGGAACTGGAATTTCATTTTGGCTGAGGGTGGGTGTGGTTAAAAAGAGCATGCCTTGCTGCCTTGCTGCCTTGCTAGGAGCATCTTAGAGTAGAACATACAAGCTCTCCTCTCCCAAAGCAACTCTCAGAGTCACAGCTGTGCACAGGCTGTTCAAGGGCATTTCATTTATCTCTTCTTTCTGGATCTTTTGTTAAAGAAATGGAAACACCAATAAGAGCATCATTGTAGAGAGATTTGGCCATGAACCAGGATTGTAGCAAAGGGGTGACTTTTCTCACTATCACCAAGTACTCCAAAGAAGTGTAGAATCTAATTAATTTCCTTCCTATTGCTTCCGTATTGCTCCCAAGCCCCATAAGTTTAGAAATTCTGATTCCCAGGTCCCTGAACCTGCACATCCCACTCCTCCCTCCACACCCGTGTGCTGGGTAGGGGAGAAGAGGGTGCCCACAGATGCAGCAGAGGGGTCATGACCAGAGCCAGGAACCAGAGCCAGGAACCAGGGCACTGATGATTCACTTAACTGGACACCTGGAGAGGGGCTGAGAGAGGGTGGGGGCGTTTGTTTCCACTGGGGTAGGATGGGGGTTGTGGTGAATCATGCTGAAAACTGCAGAGGCAGCATCCATCCTCACAAAAGAGAGACCAAGGTTTAATTTTTAAAACAAATGAACAGCTTGAGGCTATTTTTTTAAAATGAAAATGACCATAAATGCACAGTGTGTGCCATACGAAAAAGACCACCTCACAAAATCCAGAACATTCTCCCTCCCTTCCTGCTCCCCCGTCAGGGCAGAATGGCCTACCCAGATTCCCATCCTGTTTAGTTGGCAACTAGATTGAGGTTTGGATCTGGGTATAATTGCTGACCTAGAAATTCACAGAAGAATCCAGGCCAAAGTATAAAATACTTTATTATTGTCTAGGGAAACAGGGGAGTGGAGAATGTGTGTGTGTGTGTATGTGTGCATGCACATGTGTATGTGTGTGTATGTGTGTATATGCGTGTGTATTATATCACATTTAGAGAAACAGCTCTGTGTAATTAACCTTTATTCTCTACCTCTTAGGCAAAATCCCTGGGTTTTGTTTCCAGGATACATTTTTTGTCATTTTTCAAACATGGACCCCCATTCTGTGTCATGTAAAGTCTGCAATCAGCCATTGGAAGTCTCAGGTTTCCCTTGGGGATATGTGGAAACTAAGCCTCGCCCTCATCCCTCCCAAAACACACACACTCTCTCCTCTCTCACCCTGTCAGCTTTTTCAAGTCAGCTTATTAAAGGCCTTTAAAAGCTTCTAAAACTGTGCCTTCAACACGCCGTGCCTTTGTTCTTCCACGCCTTTGTTCTTTTGCCAGCCATGAGCTCAGGGGGCTGCCTGGCAGGCCTAAGCCTGGGGAATGCAGGGCGTGGGTCCACAACTGGCTATGCCAACAGAGCAGAAGAGGGAGAGGGCTCATCTTCCAGGCTGCATCACGCTGGGGGCGAGCGGGTTCACAGGGAGCCGGCGGCAGTGGACACCACAGCCTGGTGATGTCAGACACCAGCGGTTCTTTCAGAGAAGTCTCCCCAGCACCAAGCCAGAGCCTGTTTTCCTTCTGTGTGTGCGGCCAAGGCCCCTGGAGGGGCTGAGAGTGGGGGCTGAGTCTTCCTAGGGCCAGGGCCCCCCAACAAGGCCTCCGATGATCCCGGGAAGGCCTTCCTCTCAGGTACTAGTAAGGTGTCCAAGTCGGAACACGCTTTTTGGCCTTGTCCACCCTATGGTTTTCAAGGCTGCTTAAAACTTGCTAATGTTAAAATATGTGTTACCTGGTTGTTGTCTGGCAGCTTAAAATACATATGTGGAAAATAACAGCCTAGACAGCACCTATCCTTGCTGAAAAAGGTTTTAAAAGGAGGTGCCACTCTGAATACCCCTCACATCAGGAATTGCATCATCTATTCACAGCGTCGCTCACTTGCCCATTTCCAACAGACAGATGCCTGTGCAACGCAATGTGTTATTTGCTGTCTGCTGGTGAAGCTTGACCCCCAGTGGCTGAGTTTTGCCTCAAGAAGGTGAATGGGGATGTCTTATTCTTCCCACACTTCCACAGGTCTCCCCCCAGGTCATCATTTTGCAGTTAAGCTGTTCATAAAATCGAATGGGTCAGGATACAGTTAAGTGATTTAACAGTAGTGGCCCCAATGCAGAAAACAACTAAACCACAACACACAGAAGGCCAAGTTGGAAAGCAAGATTGTTCTTGTTAATTTCAGTTTCAAAAAATTGATATCTTACTTTTTACTTTTTGTGTACGTTATTTTCTTGGTCATACACGTGATTCTATCTTAAAAGACAGAATCATAGAATAGGTAATATTCCACTCGGAAGTCAGAGCTAGGTCTCCAGCTCTATGAATTCTGTTTGTCCTTCTTCATCCACAAATTGGGGATAATTCTTATCTACCTTCCTCACAGGTGTTCATGATAACTAGGGTAAAACAAGTAAAACATTTAGGATGAGTAAGTGCTGAGTGCATTTTAATGATTAATATTATTAGTGTAATCAAAATTATATTAGTTTTTTGAAATCACAATAACATATGTCTCTATGTGAATATATATATTTACTATTTTAACATGTAAAAATGTTCAAGTCAAAGATCTCTTAATCAAAACCAAAATAATTACTTCATGTGCTTTGAAGAAGAATTGCAATGAGAGCCTTTAATAATTGGAAGATGAAGCACCTCTGCTCTGAAATCTGACACAGAACAAGTATGGTCCATGAATTAGGTTTTATTACATTTTTATCCTCTTACCTTTGTAATTGCTTCAAGTTGTTTCACCACTGGTTAGAGTGATTTGCGAGGGCAAGTTATGATGCCAAAATGATGTCAATGAAAGTCTGGAGTAATGACAAATGATGTCAAAACCTGAGAATGTGAATGCAAATTGTAGTTAGACTAAGAGAAAGTTAATGCCAAGAAGCACATGAAGCTAACACTACACCTGAAAGACTTTATGGGAAAAATTAAAGAAACAAGATGAGATATGTGCCATACAATCATGTCTCTGTCCTCTTTATACCTGACTTTTTTTAGACAAATTGATCATAAAAATTAATTAAAGTAAAAAGCGGTTCTCCGTCTGTGTCTTCACTGTACTGAGTGAAGTGGACAATTTGCCGGTACCCGGAAGAAACCAGGCCCGCCTCCATTACCCTTGTGTGAAGCCCGGAAGGAACCTTCAGACCCTCGTGTAAGACCCGGGGGACCTCTGAGTCCCCGTATTCCAGTGGAAGCTGGAAAAGATCTGGGGGGGGGTCGCCAAATTCCAATCCTTCCTTTATAGGGGTGCAAAATTGAGGCCCTGGTGCTCATGTGACTTGCTCAAAGCAATTATTGCCAGCTGGCTGCAGAGCTGAACAAGCAGGCCCGTTCCATTGTGCTGGGGGAATTCTCAGCCCTCCTCCCGCCCAGGTCTTCCCCATCTGCGGTCCCCTCCCTCCAACCCCAGCTGACCCCGCCCTTCCCTCTAGTGGTTATTTATTTATTTATTTATTTATTTTTATTTTCAATGAGCATCGAGTTCCACCCTCTAGTGGTTATTATATCCTAACATCCCAGGCAGGGTGTTGGCTTGGGCCCTGCAGAGCAGCCACTGTAGGGGCAGCTCCCAAGGAATGCAAATGACCCGAGAATGGACTCAGCTAGGGGTCACTCCTGTGTCACCATCTGCCTTGTGCTCTGGTATTTTTCTCTGACTTAGTGATTTGGCACTGTTAAAGCATCACAGGCCTCGGAGAGCAGCTGGAGAAGGCGCCTTTTGGACTGGAAGCCCTTCCTTCACAACAAGGCCAGCTCTGGGTGTTGTGTGTGGTTTCCTTGGCACCGTATTTTAGCAATGACTGTGCTTTTGATCACAGCCTGATAAATGTCCCAAAGGCCTGACTCAGAGCCACACTCTGGAAATGACACAGGGAGCAGTGAACCCAAAGACACAAAGCTGTCCTGGTAGGCACTCTGAGGGCTTCTGTCTGAAACGGCCACCTCCAGGCCTGCTCTGGCCGCACGCTCCCTGCAGCATCTCTTGGGTGGTGTCCCCATATAGGGAACTGCACTGTGGTGGGGCATTGGTCTCCCACAACCTACCTTTCTAGCCTAGCCCAGCCTTACCTGCCAGATGACAGCCCGGCAATGCCTGCGGTGTTCACTCCTCCGAATCTGCCAGCTCATCAGGGTACTGATGACCTGAGCGTGGACCCTCATGAATCCCCACCTTGTTAGTCCCCAGTGACTCTCTGCTCACCTGCCTTGTAGCCCAACTACGTTGTTGCCTCTTAATCCCCTGTCACTTGAATATTTTTGTGGATCTTTGTTTGCAGAAGCCTCGGAAACTAGATGATTTTAGAAAATAAATATGATCTCATTAAACCTACATGTTGACCTGTGCTGTGAGCCAATCTCTTAAATTAGGGTGTTCCAGAGGTGTAAAGAGACAGCCTTGCCATTTGTTTGAACAAACAAGCTGTCTTTGTCCAGCCAGGTAGAGATGAGGACTTTTTTTAGATGATCCCATCTCTCCATGAGGTTGAAATATTTTCTCTTTGTCACCATTAGGTTAATGCACAAAGTCTCCCAATGAAATGCTAAAAAGTAACATAACTTTCCCAATAAGGATTCCTGCTACACATGGGCCCCTATATGGCAGGCAGCTCTCTTCAGCCTTCCCTATAAAGATGAGGAGGGTGATGCCACCTTCCTTTTAATTGCTGTTGAATTAAACCCATATTCTGCATTGAACACAGACAGAAATTTGGGAGTATCATTTAGGAACTCAAAATAATTGAGAGCATTACTCAGTTGTAATGAGTATTACTCGTTACTCCAAAGCTCCCAGAGTCAGGGTGGAGGGAGAGGGATGAGTGATAAAGTTGAGAGTTTTCCTTGTCCTTCCTGAAGTCATTCTAGGTTTGAAATATCTGTTTCTGAGTATCTAAAGGAATGCCCCATGAAGATCAATGTCACCATTCAAAATTGTTTAGTAAGTGCTATCCTCATATGGTAAAGTGAGGAACACCAACCCGATCAGACTGACTGATCACAAATGCATCTCTCCTGAGCTCATCAAGCTGCTAATGGACAGGCATGCGCACTGTTGGACTAACAAGAGAATAGGATGGCCCCTGACATACGTTTCCCAACCCTTCAGCTGTCATAACTCTCACTCAACATCTTTGTGACTACTTGTTTGGCATTTTTCCTCCCCCATAGGCTATAATCTCTGTGAAAACAGACCTTGTCTCCCTGGATCACAGCTGTATCCACCAAGGCCTGGCACAATGCCTGGCATTCAGTAGGCACTCAGTAAATATCTGATGAATGAATGAGAGATGGATTGATGACGGATGGATGGATGAATGGTTGGATGGGTGGATAGATGGATGGAGCTCAGTGTATTCATATTATGACTTAGTTTGGAGAATGGACTGACCTAAACCTTCAGAAGCGAGCCCATAGGGCTTTCAAGAGACTGAGTAGGACGTAGAACCATCCTGTGTGGAAGGAAACCCATTTTCCTCCACCTCCCCTCTGCCTCCCACCTCCTCCCAGGTCCTTCCACCTGGACGACTATTGTCTAGCTTCCAGAAGCACAGCAAGAGGTTGCTGACTTCCTCTTCCCTTTTTTATGTTCAGATAGAGCTGAAACCATCAGGCATGATGTGTGTTGACTTGGAGTGGACAGAGCCACCAATGTCATGTCTATCCTCAACTCAGCCACAACTCTGGGGCTGAGAGAGAGGGAAGTGGGAGGAGACACCCCCACATCTGGCTTCTTGAGAATGGACATTCTCTGGTGCAGGTGGACTAGGCTCACAGTTTCTTGAATGCCCATAATTAAAAAAAAAAAATGCACCGTACTGCATGGATAGGGCTGAATCTATTATGCATAAACTTCTCCATTATCGTATATGAATCCAAGAGGCATGATGAAATGAAATTTACATCTCTATTATTAATTACCAGTTTCTTTGTCCTGTAAAGGTGTTCTACTATATCCATCAACTCAGAGGATATCATTTCTATATCGATCATTAAAAATGTACCAAAATCAGAAAGTAATAAGATTTCACGTTCATGATGATTTCTCTTTTCCCACAAGAGCGAATTCTACCCATGACGATATCATATTCTTGCTTCCGAAAGGAGTAAACCTTTAAAAATAAGTGCGTGGTTGTCCCAGTTACAGAAATGGATTTTTTTAAAGCTTGAGCCATGTGATCATTACCATTTGTGGATAGAAACATGGTAGAGGTTTTTCAATAAAAGTTATACCCCACCAAACAAATAACCTTGCTGCAAAAGAAACCTCATGCTTCTGCTCAGAGACAGGTGTCTTGCTAAAATTACTTCTCTGTTATCTGTTCCTTCACAGTGGAGATGCCATCACCTTTGAAAAATCTACTAATTATAACAGCATTATCCAACAAGAAGAAACGGTGAGTGTTGAATCGAATAGATTTACTATAATAGATTCCAACCCAGCAATACTCAGTGATTGCTTAATTCAATGCAGCTATTTTTCTGTGTATAATGTCCTTTCTCTAGGTAGCCCCTAACCATTCATGCATCTGACCATGAATGTTGAGTGTCCACCACCTTCCACACACTGTGCTGAGACAGACATAGTCCCTGTCCTTAAGGAACCTACTGTTTGGCTGTACATTCCCTGCTTAACTGTGTTTCTTCAGCTAAAATTAAAAAGGATATATAGGCTGTTGGCAATAAATGTGTCTGAAGTGTCTCCCTATTACAGTTATAGCGGTTTGAATTAGGACACCAGAACTATGAATAATTAATCTGTGATATCATGAGTTGATTTTATTTTAGTGGGCCAAAACGATATGATAGTACTTGGATACTGTCTTAGTGCGAGCTGCAAATTATCATAGATGGTAGCTTCAGCACCAAACATTTACTTCTTACAGTTCCAGAGGCTGGAAGTCCCAGGTGCCAGCATGGCCAGGTTAGGGGAGGGCCTTCTTTCAGGTTGCAGATGACTTCTCACTGTGTCTCATGTGGTGGAAAGAGAGGGAGCTAGCACTAATCTCATTTATAAGAGCTCCACTTTCATGACCTAATTACCTCCCAGAGGCCCCACCTCCAAATCTCCAAATACCATCACATCGGGATTAGGGTTTTCCTTTCTTTCCTTTTCTTTTTTTTTTTTTTTTTTGAAGACAAAGTCTTGCTCTGCCTCCCAGGCTGGTGTGCAGTGGTTCTAGTGATTCTCCTGCCTCAGCCTCCCGAGTAGTTGGAATTATAGGTGCCCACTATCATGCCCAGCTAATTTTTGTATTTTAGCAGAGACAGGGTTTTACCATGTTGTCCAGGCTGGTCTTGAACTCCTGACCTTAAGCGATCCATTCCCCTCAGCCTCCCAAAGTGCTGGGATTAGAGGCATGTGCCACTGTACCCAGCTGGGATTAGAGTTTTAATATATGAACTAAGGGGGTTACCAATATTCTGTCCATAACAGATACTGTCTTCTTGACAAGTGTCATTGAACAGATAACCTTTTATAAACCTGTTTTGTGACTAGCCATCTTGAGGGCTGAATGGGTTGTGAAAGAACAGCAAAAACCAAAGCCCCTCTACTTAAGCAGAACACAGTTTTGTAGTCGGGAAGCTAAGACAGACGTGGAACAATGGGCACCACGTCGAGTGGCCAGTGCGGGCCATGGGTGGTTTGGGAACTCCAAATTTGGGGCAAGGGAGAAGGGCTATGGGAGGTAAGCATGATTAGGGGGAGCTGCATGGAACAGTGCAGTTCCTACTGTTGCTGTGACAAATTAGTACAAACTCAGGGACTTAAAGCAACACAAATTTATTCTCATACAGCCCTGGAGGTCATAATGCCAACACCATTCTTACCAGACTAAGATCAACATGTTGGCAGAGCTGTGTTCCTTCTGGACATTCTAAGGAAGAATCCATTCCTTTCCTTTTCCAGCTTCTAGAGGTCACTCTCATTCCTTGGCTCACAACCTCCACCCTATCTTCAAAGCCAGCAAAGGCAGGCCAGATCCTTCTCACGCTGCAGTCTGTCTGGCTCCCTGCAGCTGGGGAAGGTGGCCCTCTTTAAAGCACCTTTGTGGTGACATGAGGGCACGTGGATAAGGCAGGAAAACTTCCCCATCTCAAGGTCCTTAACCTTAATCACGTCTTCAAGGTCCCTCTTGCCACACAAGGTAACATATTGATAGGTTCCAGGGTTTAGGACATGGACATTTTTGGGGTGGAGGGGCCTGATTCTGCCTGTCACACTGCCCTTGAGCTGGTCCTGGAGGGGGTCGCTGGCTCTGATCTTAGGAGAGCATTCATTTTGAGGCTGTAGCCTGCATTGGAGCTGGGAGGTGATGACAAACGTGTGTGGAACCCAGCGTGTGTGTGCTGGGGAGCGGCGCACTGGATGAGGTAGGTGGAGAGGGCCAGAGGGCACAGAGCTTGTCGATGTTAGGTAGAGAACTTGAATTTGACCCAAGAGACTGTGGGGCACCATCAAGGCGTCTTCAGAAGGAGAACAACAGGATACATTTGCTTTGGGGGCAATAATTCTGGGAGCGGTGTCTTCAAGGATGCAGGAAGAATAAAAGGCATTCAGGAGAATTGATGGAGTAACCCAGGGGAGGCAGATGGTGCCTGGTAGAGCAGGTGATGGCAGGAAGGTGTCACACATCAGACTCCCAGGCACTGACACCTAGTGAGCGCTCACTAAAGAGTAAATACATGAATGGTAGCATGTAACTCCAATGACATCTCTTGAATCGAAAATCTCAGACTGCATTTAATATACCTACATAATCTAAGTAGAATTTCTCACTTTTTTCTTTGTCATTGTTTTAGATATAACATTTTTTGACACGTATTTGTCATTATGCAGTATTTATGTATTTATTTTTTAGAGACAAGGTCTTGCTCTTTTGTCTAGGCTGGAGTGCAGTGGCGTGATCACAGCTCACTGTAGCCTTCAACTCCTAGGCTCAAGTCACCCTCCCACCTCAGCCTGCTGAGTAACTAGGAATACAGGTGCATGTCACCATGCCCAGCAATGTTTTTATTATTATTATTATTATTATTATTATTATTATAGAGATAGGCTGTTACTATGTTGCTCATGCTGCTCATGAACTCCTGGCCCCAGGCAATCCTCCTGCTTCAGCCTCCAAAAGTTCTGGGATTATAAGCATGAGCCACCATGCTCGGCACAGTATTAATTTAAAAGTTGGTGGATTTTTAAAGACTGATATATAATAGATGTGTATATTTTCTGGATACATGTGATATTTTGATACATTTGTATACTGTGTAAAGATCAAATCAGTATAATTGGGATACCTATCACCTTAAACATGTATCTTTATCTGGGGGCAGCCAAATTATTCTCTTCTGGGTATTTGAAAATATAAAATAGATTCTTGTTAACTATAGTCACTCTGCTGATTGATCAAAGCCTGGGTCTCATTTCTTCTGACTGTCTAAACCCACTGATCAAATTCTCTCCACCCCCTTCTTTGCTTTGCTGAATTATTGTTCCTGCACTGGAATTCCTCAGCATGCTTCCTGAATGCCTTCTCCTGCAGAGTCTCCTGCAGGGATCCACACTTTAGTGGCTCTGTACTCTACTTTTACTTTAGATTTCTGGTTGTTTATGTTGCTAAGGAAATATTTCAATTTATGATTTTAAAAATATTATTTGTGAAAGACCAATTCTTTTCACAGTTTTGAATGGAAGGATTATGCCTATAAGCAACGTCCTTGGAGGAAGAGCCCTCAGGGAATTGACTTCAAAAACTCATGAATTTGCTGTTTATTATGTTTTGTAACAAAACACTAACATATTCTCCTTGTAATCATTTCTTGAGTATCCCAACAGTACATTGTCAGATGTCTTCTTCTGAACAGGTGAAGCTGTGTTGTGTTGTATGTGCCATGTTGAAATGTAGAGATTTCTGCAGCATTCGACAAAGAACCATCTGCCTAAAGCTGCAGTTCTCAGCATGGACAAGCAGAAGGCTCAGTAGGGAAGCTGGTTATACATCTAGAGTTCTGATCTCATCGGATTCCCTAGAGGCCTAGAAACATGGAACTCAAGTGCCCCAAGGGATTCTGATGTGTTTGAGAACACACCTTCGGGAATACCAGCAGTAGCACTCACTCAAAAAACATTGACATAACCAGGAGGTCAGGGTGTGAGTGCTACGGAAAATATGGCTGTAGTTGGGGTCTTGCATTATGAGCCGCTAGCCCAGAGTTGAAATTGAGGATTCCTCAGTTCTCTAACAGAAGCGCCGATGATCAGGCCAATGAACTTCATGGAAGAGCTCCATCCTTCTGCATGATGAACTTAAGCATCACCCACATCCACTTACAAGACGAGCCATCATCCGACAACTTTGAATAAAGCCAATAAAGTGCAGTATGAATGAGGCTTAGATAGCACCCAATAGAGAGACGCCTTTGATTTGTCACCTCTCCGTTTCTGCTTTATATTTATTTAGACATGTATACCCTTACGTCATTCCAACAATATTAATGGGGGAAGTTTTAATGTGGCATCTTCATAATATTGCATGCATAGTATGCATTTTCTCCAGGGAGAGAGTCAGTTGCTTTCATCAGACTCTTAAAGAGGTTCAGAATCACAACAGAGTTATCAAGGACAGATTTTAGGGTACCGAGAGGACAGTTGAGCATTATCCCTAAACTCCCCTGATCCTCCATGCAGTACTGGTTGATACCGGGGCATCAGAGAGGAGGAAGACACAGTGGTGTCTGTTTTCTGGTGTGTGCAGCACTGCGTGGGATGATGGCTGAGCTCAATCCTCCTCTAAAGGGTGGGCACAGGTGGTCAGAGAAACTGACCTGCCCTCAGATGCCTTATAGACAGGAATGAACCAAAACCCACAGAAGCAATTCTATAAGTGAGTAACTTAGTGAGGCTTGGGGTGTGTAAGGACTGAGCAGGCTAAGGATGGAATGCTGACCTTGGAACTATAGGGTCAGAGGGAGGGTCATGAGGTTGGAGAGAAAATGAAAAGTCGCAGTCTGGCGCAGCAGAGTTGGCAGCTCAATTTTCAACTTGGAGGAATTCTTTCATCCTACTTTATTGTAAGGGAAATTATTCAAAAGCAGTTTATGACAATGCTGAAGAAATAATTTCAAATAAAATTGATACCCTTTATTCAGACTGGGAGTGCCCATGCCTCCCCGTGGCCAGAGGGCACAGCAGCATGAGTGATGCAGGGAGGAATGTCACACTTGCTTTCTGCCATGCCGCCTTTTGTCCTCCTTCCCATTCTGTAATTGGTCTTTTTTTTTTTTTTAAGATGGAGTTTCGCTCTTTGATGCCCAGGCCAGAGTGCAGTGGCGCAATCTCAGTTCACTGCAACCTCCAGCCCCTGTGCTCAAGCAATTCTTCCGCTTCAGTCTTCTGAGTAGCTGGGACGACAGGAACCTGCCCCCACACCTGGCTAATTTTTGTATTTTTAGTAGAGATGGGGGTTTCACCGTGTTGGCCAGGTTCGAACTACTGACTTCAAGTGATCCAACATGCCCAGCCCTGTAATTGGTTCTTCTAAAGGAAAGTCCATGCTCTTCATTTTCCTCATTGGCAATGGCCCTGAGATTTCTGTTATAACCAACTGTTGTTATGATATAGGCAGGATGACCCAAACAGGATATGATTTTACTTCAAGGAGGAACAATTACATGGACAAGGGTTGTAGAGGTGTATGTGATATTAAATAACTCACAGATAATAGTCTTATTATACATTGCTATACAGGATTTGTAAATAGATGACCCCAAGAGGGATACATTTGGGTAATATATTAAATCCTAACCCTTTCCTGATGACCATTGTTCACAGAATTACAGATGAAAATTAGCAGCATTTGGAATAAAATACGACGGGAAAGCTGCTGGAATCAGTAATGTGTGCAGAGGTGTGGCTAAAAGGTTCTATACAATATTAACTTAGAGTAGTGCAATCATAAGATGATTTATATGCCAGAAAATAATGTATTTTACTTTAAAGACATAATCTATTACACAAATGAATTTTAGTGTGAAGATCATTCACCGATGAAGACAGACCCAGTTGGATCCCCTTTGTCTGAATTCAGGAGATGTCCATTTTGGGAGTAAGAACTGGCCAAGAAATATTCCTATAAAATGGTAAGTTTACACTCATGGGGAGCTTAGCCTTTCATGCTGTGTGATGCATAGGGCAGTAAACAACTTCCTTTTGTACCCGTGGCCACGGTTGTGTCACATGGAATTTTATTTGCCTTTATGGGACAGCGAGATCCAGCAATCTTCCCTGGCTTGATGGTGCTCAGGAAGTTCAGGGCTCCCTAGCACATCCTATGACGAGGTTCCTCCTGGGACTGTTTCTTCTCCAAGACAAAGAAAGGAACAGATACACGAATTTTCTAGAAATTAGGGCTGAGGATTACGGAGGGGAAAAATTGAAGTTTAGAGAAAAAGGTGTGAAAGTTTGGTGGCCTTTGTAGTGGTCGAACAAATCTGCAAATATGAGTTATGACATTGAAATGAAAGGCATACATGAACTATCACCCTATAAGGTCTGCATTACTTTAAAGAAACAGACAAGCAAAATGCTGTGGTCCAAGTGAAGATCCCAGCTATTGTTATACGAGAACTGCAACAAGAGCAGCCTCTGAGAGCTTCAGAAAAGTCTGTGAGGATCAGTTCATTTTTGAAGTGGCCCACGAGCTGAAATAATTTTCCACATTCTTTCTAGATGGCCTTCCTTGCTGACGAATACTGCAACTATTGTCGAGACGTTTTACTCAACGTGAGGAATCAAGAACTTGAGAGGGTAGGGTTTTATCTATAAAATACAAGCATTTATGAGTCATTAATAATCATTTTATTTGAAGAGACCCCGTCAACAGATGTCCAGTGCACTGAAGTGCTTATATGCTATGCACTTATGTTGTAGTTATTGAGTTCTTGAAGGTGACATTGATATTCAGTATAATCAGTTGGAAATTCTCCAAGGCGCTAATACAAATAACTTAAGGCTCTAAATACAAATTCAGCTATTTTTTAGATCCTAATTCTGCTGACTTTGAATAACGTATTCATAATAAAATTCACCCTGGAATCTTCAGTGGTGCTGAATAGCCATTTTATTGATCCGCGCTGACTGAAGATGGAGCAGGACTTCGCAGCTGAGTGATCTGGCATGGGTATTGTCACGATTGGATTTTATCCTAGAATCTGCTGTGGAGAATAGGAATAAATGCCCCTGATAACAGGATTTTAAATCAGGGCCTACGGCCATGTAATTCAGGAGCTGACTGTAACTTCTTCCTTGACGACCTACGCATGGGGCCAGTGCCTCGTCTGGTGTCACTGGCAGGTCCTAGCACCAGAGCCAGGGAGGTAACACAAGGCTGCGATGCCTCACAGTATCTGAGCCTGTGGAAATCCCAAACAGTCTTTATTGGCTGCGATGCAGATTGGCCACCTGGTTCAAAAACGCAAACTGCAGAGTCAACATGGGAAAAACAGAGAAGAGGAGCGGCCATTTTGATCCTCCACGAAGCTGTCCACATAAGTCTTTGGAGAAGGCTCCTGTGCAGAGCCGCGTCAGTCCCCTTTTCCTTCTACAGTCGTTAGGTGACTTCTAACCTGACGGCAAGGAGGAGGTCTCTTAGATTAAGTACTATCACACCTCCCTCTGAGCTGAAAAATGATTGAAGCAGTCAGTCAGTCAATGAACATTTATTCTCTCTTGGCTGTGCCCTGTGGCCCAGTCCCCATCCTAGTATAATCAACTGGAGCCCCCTTGTGGTCAGAAACAGCTTCCCTTCTGGAAACTGCCTTAAGAAAATTTTAACAACGTTCTATAGTATCCCATCCAACGCGCAGGCGCTCTCAGACAGGTTGCTGGAAAGAATTCTTCCAAAATACAGCTTAGAAAAGCTGAGAGGCAAAGCTTTACACGCACTGGAACAAAATTCATCCCATTGTCATCAGGGGCTAAGGAAGTATCTAGGGGAGGTGGCTAGTCTTGCGAGGTTCAAAATGAGTTTTGGCGATGTTCTCTGTTACTTACCCCAGGTGGAGGACTCGCTTCCTTCTGGAAGTCTCGGCCGCAAGACACAGTCATGCTGATGTCATTGCCTGACGTGTGCCAGCTCTTCAAGTGCTACGACGTCCAGCTGTACAAGGTAGGAGGACGCGTGAGTCTCTGGGTTATATCCGTTGCAGAAATCGGCAGCGAATGCTGGGGTTGGACCCACAGCTCCAGCTCTCTGCCGTCTCCATGGTCCCCTGAGGAGTAAGTAGTGGGGTGTGCGGACCAGGAGCCCTTTGATCTCTGCCTAACACTCTGCTTTCCGTTGTGAATTAGCTCACGGAAACCAAAAGCCAATGCACATAATGACCTATGGTTTCACACCAGGGGAGTCCGAATTAGTCATTCTTTCTCTGGGAATTTCTGTAAAAGAAGACATTCTAAAATGACTAATAGGAATAATTGCTTTGCAATAGGCATAACTTCAGGGTTTTTGTTTTGTTTTGCTTTGCTTTGGTTGAAGCTCTATCTCTAAAGTGATTGTATTTGGAGGGTCAGGTCTGTATCTTTTCTGGTTCAAAAATATGTTCTCCTTCAGCGAGTTATAAGCCTTACCTTTTATTTTATTATTTTTTTTTAAAAAATCATCTAGTACTTCCAAGTTTTTAATACAAACATTGAAAACTGGAAGCTAGGTTCAGCCCTTAAATATGTTTGGTTTGACCCACCTAGTATTGGCTAGCTGTGTGTGTGTGTGTGTGTGTGTGTGTGTGTGTGTGTGTGTGTTTAATTTGAATTAGTTATCAGTCTTTTAAAAACATTTGAAAAAAATTCCAATTGTGGCTGCACCAGCCTGACGTCCTGCATGAGGAGCAGTGGCGGGGCTGTGTGGTCATTGGCTCTCAAACTTGTCGAGACGCAACACACACCCCGTCCCTGTGGCATGGGTGAGCTTTGGTCACACCTGCACCATCAGCAGAATCGTAGTGTCTTGATACTTTTGTCGTAGGGAACTGAGGACGTTCTCCTTCATGACTTCTTGGAAGATGTTTCTATTCAGTACCTGAAATCTGTGCGGCTATTTAGTAAGAAATTTAAGCTGTGGCTTCTCAATGCTGTGGAAGGTTTTCCAGCCTGCTTACAGATCTCCAAACTCAAAGGTAGGTGTCAATGAAAAAAACAAATTCGGGGCCAGTGCAGTGGCTCATGCCTGCAGTCCCAGCACTTTGGAAGGCCAAGGCAGGAGGATTGCTTGAGCCCAGGAGTTTGAGACCAGCCTGGGCAACACTGTGAGATCCTGTCTCTGCAAAAAAAAAAAGTTTTAAAAATCAGCTGGGTGTGGTGGCACACAACTACGGTCCTAGCTACTCAGAAGGCTGAGGCAGGAGCATCACTTGAGCCCAGGAGGTTGAGGCTACAGTGAGCCATGATCATATCACTGCACTCCAGCCTGGGTGACAGAGCAAGACTCTGTCTTAAAAGTAAATAAATGCATAAATAAATTCTGTAAGCATCGATGAAGCATCTGATTCCATCCTGAGTGGTAGCTTTCAGCTGCTGCCCCATGTGCTCAGCTCCAGTCCGGAAGGCCCAGCCTGCTGAGGATTTCTGACTTTTAGTGCTGGTGATGGATATTTGCACTGATCAAGCTACACGCCTCTTAACTATTTCTCTTCTGAATAATAACATGGACTTTTGGCAGGCCAAGGGGTTCTAGGTGTGGATATTCACCAGGGCATTCGTGCCTCATACCTGAATTGCACCATCTCTCTGTTGAGTTTCTAGACTGCTTTCCCCTTCTGTCTGGCCACCAGGCTGCAGTCTCTGAATGCTGCTTCCACCAGGCTATTTATCTGTTCAAGGCCTGCGGTGGCTTCCAAGTGCAAGCCTGAACCGCTCTGTCAGCTGGTCCAGTTCGCCATAAATCTGCCCTCTATGTTCCCCTACAACTCCATGCCCCTTCAAAGGCCAGCACGCACCTGCCATGTGGGGGCCCTGCCAGATCCTCCTGGAAATACCCATTTTCTCCCTCTCACCTTTGTGAGGATTTGCTCTCATTGCTTGCAGCTCTCGAACTCCCCATGGGGTCCCACCCTCCTTGGCCAGCTCAGGGGCATTTTCTCACCAAGCTGGCACCAGTTATTTCCCCACATTTCTATGAGTCTTTCTTCCTTTGCAATTGTTTCCTAGGTAGTGCGGATAGGGGACGTCTCAAAGTGCCTATAGCATAGGACTGTGTCTAATCACCACCCCCACTCATGCATCCTCAGCTGTGTTCAGTACTCATACTGAGTACCCTGATCCAGTGTGCCCCATTTGGAAATTTTGGGGACATTGCAGAAGGTGAGACTTGGACTTGCTACAAAGAGGATGGTCCATGGAGTGGGGAGCAGAGCCTCACTCCAGCTTTCCCATGGTCCCTTTAGCACCTGCCTGAATTCAAGCCTCTGTCTCTTCCCTCTCTAAACTACTTCAGCTGTTTCCTAGTTGGTCATCCTGCTTCCATTCCCCCTCCCCAGCCATACTCCCCTCCCAGGGATCATTCTAAAACAGCAATTAATCAATTACCAACCTTCCCTGGCCCCCACTGCTCAGATGGCTCACTCTCCTCCACTGCTATGTGGTCATTCACAGTTTGGCCTCTGGCCCCATCCCTGTCTCCATCTCCCCGTGGACTCCCATGACCCAACAGTACTCTCCAGCAACACTAGACTGGCTGTCCCCAGAAAAGGCCCTTATTCCTGCCATTTCCTATGCCTGGACTGCCTCCTGCCGCATTACTCCTGGCTAACTCCTACCTACTCGTCAAAGCCCAGATTAAGTGTACCCTCTCAGTGAAGCTTTCCTTGATACCTTCCTCCAAACAGCCTCCCTTTCATCCTTGTGCTCTCACATCCGTGGGAGCACTTAGGCCGCTGGGATGTGTTTGCATATCTGGTGTCCCACCCTCAGGAGCATGAGCCCCTTGAAGGGAGGGCCTGTCCTCTTCTGTCCTTCAGCTCAGCAGTCATCCAGCAAATAGTTGTTGAACAAACCCTGCACAAGTGTTCTCCCAAATATTTGCCAAATGAACGAATGCATTCAAGAGGAGAGCACCTGCTTCTCTCTCTGTGTTCCCTTTTCATCCTTTCCTTTCCTTTGATTATTTTCCAAGGAGAGCACTGTAGGATGAGAAAATTGGTGGTGTTCAGGGTTCCTGGGCAAAAATCCTAAACTCCTTTGAGTACATGTTTTCGTCCAATCTGGCTGCTGTAGTAAAATACCACCAACTAGGTGGCAGTATATAAACAACAGAAATTTATTGCTCACAGTTTTGGAGGCTGGGAAGTCCAAGATCAAGGCACTGACAGATGGGTGTCGGGGGAACGTCTGCTTACTCGTTCACAGATGGCTGTCTTTTTGCTTTGTCCTCACATGGTGAAAGAGGCAAGGGGTCTCTGGGGCCTCTAATCCCCTTCGTGGGGCTCCACCCTCAGGCCTCATAGCCTCCCGAAGGCCCCGCTTCCTAACACCATAACAACGGGGGTGAGGTTCAACATGTGAAATTGGGGATGTGGGCCACAAACATTCAGATCATAGTAGCACTCATGTCAGATGCTGGGGTTACTTAATTTTTCTGGCACATGGGGACATTTCAGCTAAGTGGCCCCTGCCAGGAACTCCTAGCCACTCAGAGAGGGCGGGCAGACAGGGGTGGGGAGGTTGCAGTTTAGCCAGCTGTGCCTTCCTATCCCAAACGTGTGCCTCCTCTTCCCCACTGCCCACAAGAACTTGAAGTTATATTAACAGCCACATGTGTTGTTCTTAACAGAAGTTACTCTATTTGTCAAAAGACTAAGAAGAAAGACGTACCTTTCCAACATGGCTAAGGTAGGTTTCAGCCAAGCAGATAGGAGGGAACAAAGCAGTTTCCTGAAAAGAAGTGAAAGCTCTAAGTCCCTGTTAAGAGCAGGTGGTCGCTCCATCCATCTGCAGGGCAGAGGGCAGGCTGGGTGGCCTTGCCTGGTCACTGGCAGGGGAGTCCCTGTGACTCAAAGCTAGAAGCCTACCCCTTTTCCGCCCCTCCTCAGGAAGGCTCCAAGCTCCTGGCCTCTCAGGGCAGGAGGGAAAGCAGGTCAACATTTAAAAGATGCCCTGTGATTGGGCATGGGGGGTTTATACCTGTAATCCCAGAACTTTGGGAGGCTGAGACAGGCGGATTACTTGAGGTCAGGAGTTCGAGACCAGCCTGGCCAAGAGGGCAAAACTTTGTCTCTATCAAAAAAAAATTTAAAAATACAAAAACTGGCTGAGCACTGTGGCATGTGCCTGTAGTCCCAGCTACACTGGAGGCTGAGGTAGGAGAATCTCTTGAACCTGGGAAGTGGAGGTTGCAGTGAGCTAAGATTGTGCCACTGTACTCCAGCCTAGACAACAGAATGAGACTCCATGTCAAAAAAATGAAAAAATAAAAATAAAAGATGCCTGAGAGAGGTTCCACACAGAGGTGCCAGTGTCAGAGATAAGAGTGCCTTGTAGCAGAACCTATGAAAGACAGACAAACACATTCTTCACCTGTGTGTGTGGCCCTGTGGACTCAGTGTGGCCAGGCCACCAGTTACTTCAGCTCTGACCTTTTCACTCTTGGGGCAGTTTAGAGAAAGGTTGAGAAGGGCTGAAGAAAACACTCTGTGATGCTGGCACATGGCTCGTGGGCCACCAGGAGTTCCCTCTCAAGTCCTGCAAGTGCCCTGTTGGGACAGAGCCTGGGGACTGTCACTCTGTTCCAACTCAGTCTCCTCTGGGAAGAGCCCAGCTGGGGCTTCTGTGACCCGGTGCTGGGCTCCATCCTCCCAGCACAGACCCCTCTCCAGACTCTGAGCTCGGCGGCATCATGCCCCACTGCAGTCCTCACGGCCGGTCCCGTTCTCCACGGCTCTCACAGTCCTAACTCGGTTGGTCTGGCAGTGACCCTGCAGCATGCTCTTCCTCTCAACCCAAGCAGCGCAACAAGCATGGGTTCTGGAGCCAACCCTTGCTCTGAGTCTTATCTTCCCACTTACTGCCCCTCGGGAAAGTTACTTCATACCCCAAGAGCCCTCAGTGTCCTCTGTGAAAGGGAGGGGTAACTCGTGCCTTCTCGCAGGACTGCTGTGAGGACCCCTAAGTGCGCCCCAGGCAGTCGGACAGTGTGAGGGACTAGATTGTCCCCATTTGACAGATAAGGATATCACCTCCTAGAGGCTGAATTCCTCATGGCCAAGGCTCCCACGAGGAAGGGACAGCCAGCTTCTGAATCCCGCAGCCACGCCCTCAGGATCAGTGCAGGCTCTACCTATACCTTCCTCGCAGAGGCCCAGTCCACGGGCTCCTTCTTTAGAGTCATTCAGGCTTGGGGTGAGTGGGGTGCAGAGAAGCAGCAGCAGCCATGCCCAGACAGCCCTGAATGCATCGATCTAGAGATGCCTTCTTTCTAAATGCTGCTTTTCAGAAGGGCAGTGCTAGAATGCATGTAATTTTAACCTTTTCATTGTTAAGATTCATTTTTAATGGTTAATACCTGCATCAGTGTTTCTTTCTCCCCCACAAAAAAAGTCTTGGTAATTTGGAGGAGAGTTAGGCAAAAACAAAATGACAAGATTGAATTAAGTATTCTGCCTCCCCATCGTCTTTAGACTACGAGAATGGTATTGAAAAGTAAGAGGCGAGTCAGTGTTCTGAAGTTGGATCTGCAGGCCATCATCAAGCAAGACACTTTGGCTACTTCTAAGAAGTAGTGACCGGAGCAGCACAGATGAGCTGGAGAACAACCCAGAGATGAAATGTAATCTTCCTTCTGCAGCTTGCTTTATTGGCACGCCGGGCATAGATTTGGGGCTAGCATGGCCATCGTTAACTCATGAATTTCTTAATAGAGGTAGAACTTTATAACTCTGATGTTCTAAGTTGCCTGCTCGCTCACACTTCTCTTCCTGTAGTGGGGTGATGAACACCCCAGGGAATGCGCTATCCCTATGCCCCCAGGACGACCTACCCCAGGGCCGGACAGGGCAGCAGTGCTAATACCTGCTGGTTGAGTTAATGAATGACCAGATGAATGTGCTTGCTGCTTGACAATATTTATCACCAGAATATCTCCTGTGGGGAAGAAGTTGAGTTTCTGCATCTGTGTTGTACATGCACAGGCTCCTGTGTCTCCTCAATCATGCCTGAATTGCCTTGAGCTAGATTTGTGCCTTGCTACATTCTCCCACCACTCTTTTACTTGCAATGTGAAGTTTAACAATGGTGCCTTTACCATATTTCATTACTTTCCAAACAAGTGATAGGAAGCAGGCGGATATTCTTGCCATTTGCTATTGAGCACTGTCATTGTTTTTCAAGAAAAAAAATCCCCCTTCATTAAAGAGCTCGCATTGCTGGCTGGTGTATGTTGTTTTGTCCCTGGCGAGTGAACGTAGTGGCAGAAGGAGCACTCCAGACTCAGGGAGGACGTGGGAGGCAGGGAGCTGCAGAATGGTTACTGATGATGGATTATGGGCATCTCTAGGCCCTCCTGTGAGGGCTACAGAGAGGGTGCCAGGCTCCCCTGTGTGTGCCCTTTCCAAACACTCACTACCGGATGCCCCAGGTAAGTCAAATGGCCACTCCTTCTGTGGGCATAACTCCTTGCTAGTACTCTCGGCTGTGTCTATAGCTGCCTGCCCAGCTCTCGTGAGCTCCTTCAGGCTGTCAGCTGTGTCTTATTCACCCTGGGCCACCCAGCATTGCATTGGTCCACTGGAGCACTTCAGTGTTTTGTGACTTGATGGATACAGGATTCAGGAGTACACAAAAGCACCACCTCCTTCACCTTGAAGTAGCCTTGGCTTTGGTAGGGTTGTGCCACTTATTAAAATATGTCCCTATTGGTGAATGACCTCTGCCTGCTCCCCTCCACTGTTCTGTCTCTTGATAGTGTCCCCTGGCTGACCCCAATCCCAGATCCTCCCATAGGGCACTTTTTTCCCCACCAATCCAGCAGCTAAAAGGTTAACACCTAATCCAGCAGGCTTCAGAGCTATTAGTAGAATTACTAATTCTAATCAGTAATTCTGCAGTTCTGATTAGTAGGAACCCAAAAAGTCCCCCTTTTCAAGGCACTGGCTCACCAAACCCTGCTCTTGCCCCCAGCTGGAGCCCAGGGAGTTCCAGGAAGGCATGAGACCCCCCCCCCCCCGCCAGGTGCCTTCCAGACTGCACGCTGGTCTGGCCAGGGCTCCTGCACTCCTACTGGCATCTTCAGAGTTCCAACAGGAAGATGTAGTTCTGCAGGGAGATAGGAGGCTGACAGGAGACTGACAACCACTGCTGATACCTGCAGGCAAATGCTTCCAATTCCAAGTCCAAGTGCACCTCCCCCAAGCCTGGGGGGGGACCACTGCAACCGACTCAGTTTTCCAAACTCTGTTTGGTATGCAGAAGCACTCAAAAAGCTGGCAAGGCCAAAGGCTGTTCTTTCTCTGTCAGTGCTACCCTTGCAGGTGGAGGACCCAGGACCTGACCTCACACCAGGCTCCACCTAACTGAGTGCATAACCCCAGGCGAGGCGCTCACCCTCTCTCAGCAGCTTTGATGTCTGCCATCACTTAAATGACATTAATAAACCAACCCTTTTATGAAGATGGCAAGGATAGGTGAGGTCATGTCTGTACGTGCAGTGAGCTCATCTGAAGACAAGGTCTGGATAATCGCAAGGTGTAGTTATGGTTTCAAAATATTTCTATTTCAACAAGTGGCAGAGATGGCTCACAACAGGCATGTCCATGTAACCCTGAATACATGACCGCAGAGGTGACAAAGCCAGCCTCAGGACATCCTCTGTGTTCACAATGAGTGTGAGGCCCTGGAGAGTCCCTTTGAGCTATTGTTCAGTGATACTCCCTAGGTTACCCAGTACAAAAATACCTACAGAGAAATTCTGCTCTGGTGCATGCAATCTTTTGGTTTGTTTATTTTGTGTCTTTTGTAGGTTGAAGAAACTTAATTTCTTTGCTGGGAACATCAACAGATCTCAGTGTATTCCTCAGCTGTCTATCTTCACATCTCTAAGCATTTGTGTTCCAGGTAGGAAGCTGTGACTTTAAATTAAAAAAAAAAGTGTGTTGACCATTCTAGATAAATGAGTGCCCATTGCCTAGGGGATAGGAAAGAGGCTTCTTAGGCTCTGGTCTGAAAGGTGTCAAGGGTGGCCTGGGTGTGAGGGCAGGGGGTAGCATTGAACTCTGTAGTAAGGCGGAGAATGGGGGCTGGGGGGAGCACATCACACAAGTGTGTGTGGGTGCATATGTTTGTGTGGGAGTGGGGGGGGGGGCGAGCCTGCGGTGAGTGTGTGTGTTTGTGTGTGTGAGCATGTGTGTCTGTGGGTATGGTGAACGTCGTGTACAGGTGAGTGGGTGTGCGTGTGTGCAGTGTGTGTAAGTGGATGAGCATGTGTGGATGAGTGTGTGGACAGGTGAGCGTGTGTGGTGACTGTGTGTGAGCATGTGTGTGAGTTTGGGTGAGTGGCTGTACAGGTGTGTATTGCACCAATGGGAGTGTGGGAGAGGAGTAGGGGTTTTGTCTGTTTTGGGAGAACAGCGCTTGTCTACATGTTTTGCACACATGTTCCAGTAAAGTATCTGGCTTGATTTCAAAAGCCCAAAGATGGCTTGGTTGTGGATATGGGCAGGTTTGGTCCTTCTAGCTAACATGGCTCTTGGGATTTGCTTCAGTGGGATCCTGGGCTTGATTTTCATCATCCTCCATGGGGGGAGTCACCCGTGAAGAGCTGAGAATGCCACGAGAGAAGCCACGGCTCCTCCCTCCATGGGCCCAGGGCAGGTGGGGAGAGTTAAGGGCTGTGAGTTAAAACCTAGAGGGAGGCCTGGCACACCGTGGCTCATGCCTATAATCCCAGCACTTTGGGAGGCCAAAGCGGGAGTGTCACATGAGGTCAGGCGTTCGAGACCAGCCTGGTGAACATAGTGAAATCCCGTCTTTACTAAAAATACAAAAAAAATTAGCTGGGCGTGGTGGCAAGTGCCTGTAGTCCAGCCACTCAGGAGGCTGAGGCAGGAGAATTGCTTGAATCCAAGAGACAGAGGCTGCAGTGAGCCGGGAGCCACTGCACTCAAGCCTGGGCGATGACAGCAAGACTCCATCTAAAAACAAACAACAGAAACACCTAGAGGGAATGAGGCACCCCAGGCCCCACCTCTTGAGACATTGAGCTTGCCAAGGCTGAAGTGGTTGGGAAAGGCCTTAAAGAGAAGGTGGGACTTAAAACTGGGATACAAAGAATGTGTAGGATTAAAGTAGGCTGAGAGGGGGAATCGGGCATTCAAGAACAGCAGTGAGCGTACCTAGGGAGGAAGGAGCAGTCCACACTGATGGAGAGAATGAAGACTCCAAGGGCCTGAGGCTGGGAGTGTGGCTTGGGGCTATGTCTTTAAGCTTCTGGCCATGTTGCAGCCACTTCCTTGTGCCATCTGCCTGGCCTTGTCCGTATCCCTCACCTCTCAGTTGGGAAGAAAGGGGAGAAATAATAACTGAGACCAAGAGGACTGCAGGGGACTTTGGGGTCTTAAACCTCCTAGATATGAACCAGAAAAATCCTCAGGAAAGAGCTCAAAAGCCATTTCCAACCCTTGGCAGGTGTCTGATCTCATTTGCTTCTTGAAAATAATTATCCTAGATTCTGTATGGTTTTTATTCCTCCTGTTGATCTCAGGCAAAGCTGATTTATAACAGCAGTGACCATGTCCAGAGCTGGTTGGCTACTGAGACATTTATTCATGCGCTAGCTGAAGGCTTATACTGTATATCCGCACAGATAGCTGTCCATCGTCTGTTCCTTAAGTGGAACCTGGAACTCAGCCTCCAGCTTTAACCAGATGAACCCACTGAGATCACCACCAACCCTGCCGTCCTGCATCGTAAACCACAGATGTGTTTCCCAAGTCTGTCACTGCGCCTTCAGCCCTCACAAAGGAGGCGTGTTAGAAAAATGGTGTTTTCGTAACTGCATGCCTTTGAAGGCCTTGTTTTTGTAAAATAGCTTAACTAATTTTTACACACCAGATTATTGTCAATCAAATGCTCAGACTGTTAAGATACACACCCTTGGGCTTGTCAGAGATGCCCCATGGCTTCAGTTAGCATCTGGCAGTCAGTGAGCAGAGGGCAGTTTGGGTCCTGGAGGAGCTTCTATGTCCGGGGACATGAAGTGCTGCACTGGAGGTGACGGGAAGAACCCTCAATGGTGTTTATGGCTGACTTTCAAATGTTTGTACAGAGAGAGCCCTGGTCACTCAGAGCTGCATTCCTCAATGCTTTTAGGAAGTATCTCTGTAGGTGGGTTTGTTTATTTATTTATTTATTTATTTATTTATTGAGATGGAGTCTCACTCTGTCACCCAGGTTGGAGTGCAGTGGCACGATCTCGGCTCACTGCAACCTCTGCCTCCTGGGTTCAAGTGATTCTCCTGCTTCAGCCTCCCGAGTAGCTGGGATTACAGGTGTCCACCTCCCCGCCCAGGTAATTTTTGTATTTTTAGTAGAGACAGGGTTTTGCCATGTTGGCCAGACTGGTCTTGAACTCCTGACCTTAGGTTATTCACCTGCCTCAGCCTCCCAAAGTGCTGGGAATACAGGCGTGAGCCACCGTGCCTGGCCAGATCCCTGTAGTTTTGTACTCGCATTGTCCCTTCAACCTAAAATCCTCTACTGAACACCGATGGGAAGGGCTCCTCCCAAGAGTTCATCTTAGATAGTGAAGAGCACTGAGGAGAATGCTGCTACCGAAAGGACCTCACGTCCCCTGAAGCTCAGGGCCACTTTCTGGTGTGCCAAGGGTTTCGCTGGGGCAGAAGGGAAAAGAAGCAATGACAAGAAAGAGCACTTCTTTGTTTCTAGCCAGCTTCTCCATCTCTTCCTCAAAGACTTGTGGTGGAGCTGTGATTGGTCCACAGACATGTGAGTGAGCATGAGAAGAGGCTTGGAGCATGCATATTAACAGATGCCGTTGAAATCCAAGACTCATGACTCACAGATGGCTTCAAGTGTGGCCCAAGGCTGCTCTCTGTCTGGGTAGAGGGAATTTCTTAGTCTGCATGCAGCGGCATCTTATTGGTGCCGAGGCTAGTGCCAATGAGACTGTCAGATGACCTTGGTTCCACTGGTGCAGGGGCTGGGACTTTCTAGTCTGGAGATTGCTTACACAGCAAGCATGACGATCAGCTTTTCCAAATAGGCACCACTGCTTTTCACTATTATGGGATTCTGTGCCCCTTTTCCACAATCATTACACATGCAGAAGTGCAGGAATAAAACAGCCCCCACCCTCTCGATGGCCATTCCCAAGTGGACTTCAGTGAGACTGTCCCTGCGGTGTTTCTGTGTCACACCTCACAAGTGACCTCTTTTTCTAAAACTGAATAGTGCTGGGCATGGTGGCTTATACCTCTAATCCCAGTGCCTTTGGGAGGCCAAGGCAGGAGGATCACTTGAGCCCAGAAGTTCAAGAACAGCTTGAGCAAAAGAGTGAGACCCTTATCTCTATCCCACCTCCCCCCCAAAAATTAAATTAGTCATGGGCAGTGGCGCATGCCTGCAGTCCCAGGAGGCTCAAGTGGGAGGATGTCTTAAGCCCAGGAGTTCAAGGCTGCAGTGGGCCAAGATCATGCTACTGCACTCCAGCCTGGGCAACAGGAAGGCCATGTCTCCAAAAAAAAAAAAAATTGCATGGTGATTTTAAGAGAAAAAGTAAGCCAATTTCCCACATTCCTCCCTCTTTCTCTTCACCAATTTTAAAGGGCTCTGCCCTGGATCCAATCTCCATGGAAGATAGAGAAAGACCAGACATTGGCCCCACTGCCTCAGTTTCCACTCTTGTTATTTCAACTTCCTCTTCTTAGGCTCTTTAAAAATGCATTTGCATGACAAATGTGTGCATTTGAAAACATACTATGCTTCTTGATTTTATCACAAACTGCAGTCTTTTTTTCTCACAAAAACTTAATAGGCAAGCAGAAGCAAAGAAGAGTTTATCAAATTGGCAGCCAGCTTCCAGCTGAGACGGAATCTCCTTCTGACTGCTGTGAGTAAAGCCGTGACCCTCTGCCACAGAGATAGTTTTGGTGAGTCAGAGATTTCAAAAATATTTTGTATTCTACCTTTTAAAAATGTCATTATAGGATAAGTATTTTGCATATTGCTATGTAGAATCGGACATCTTCTTTAAACCTTTTTATGTAAAATGTAAGATACAGCATAGTCATACAACGCCAGTCATTTTTATTTTTAATGTCAGTGTGATAGTCTGTCAAATAGATGGACTATGCTTTTCCTTCCTGTTTCATCAGCGTCGGACACACAGGAAGGCTCCCCTTGTTCTTGAATTATGAGCTTTGTGACATTTTGAAAAAAGCACTGAGAGAGGCAACTGCGATAGAGAAAAAAAATGGGTTCTTTGGAGCACCCATACTTAACTCTCAGGAATAATGATTAAGTTGCCATTGTATGCAGATTACAGAAAGAGTGAAGTAATATTCATTTTGCAAACTTCCTGGTCAAATCATTGGTCTTTCTCTGCTGGGGAAGATTACATCTTTGATGCAGTTGCCTTATAAAAAGGGTTGTAGGGGCCAGTGGCTGTGGCTAATGCCTGTAATCCCAGCACTTTAAGAGGTCAAGGTGGGTGGATCACCTGAGATCAGGAGTTTGAGACCAGTCAGACCAACATGGTAAAACCCTGTCTCTACTAAAAATACAAAAATCAGGGAGGTCAAGGCAGGCGGATCACGAGGTCAAGAGATCGACACCATCCTGGCCAACATGGTGAAACCCCATCTCTACTAAAAATACAAAAATTTGCTGGACGTGGTGGTGCGCGCTTGTAGTCCCAGCTACTTGGGAGGCTGAGGCAGGAGAATTGCTTGAAACTGGGAGGCGGAGGTTGCAGTGAGCCGAGATCGTGCCACTGCACTCCAGCCTGGCGCCTGGCAACAGAGCAAGACTCTGTCTCAAAAAAAAAAAATACAAAAATTAGCTGGATATGGTGGCAGGCACCTGTAATCCCAGCTACTCTGGAGCCTGAGGCAGGACAATCGCTTGAACCCAGGAGGCGGAGGTTGCGATGAGCCGAGATCGCACCATTGGACTCCATCCTGGGTGACAAGAGTGAAACTCCACCTCAAAAAAAAAAAAAATGTTGTAGTAAGGGAAGTTCACCAGTCAGCCCACCAACTTCGTGAAATGGATCATTCTTTCAAAAGGTATTTCTTGCTTCCCAGGCCCTTTCCTGGGCACTGGGCATACAGCAGTGGAAAGATCAAGTCTCCACTTCTATGAGTTTGCATAGTAGTTATGGCAAGTGATCCCTGCATAGAGAGCTGCCAGATGCCCTCACAGCAAGTAGGCAAGAAGGAAGAGAAAGCAAGCCCTATTCTAGACCAGTTCTGCAGACACCCTGGTGTCTTGAGCTCTTGAGGGCTGCTGCTGTCAGCTGCCATATAGGTGACACTCACTTATATAGTGGGACTCTTCCCTTTAATGAAGTCCAAACTGACTGTGCTTTATGCTCATGCTCTTCCAGAGCAGAGAGAGCAGAGTTCACGTGCATCATGGAAAAAAATCTAGCCTTGAGCTGGGTGTGGTGGCTCACGCCTATAATCCAAACACTTTGGGAGACTGAAGCGTGTAGATCTCTTGGGCTCAGGAGTTTGAGACCAGCCTGAGCAACATGGTGAAACTCTGTCACTACAAAAAAAAATACAAAAATTAGCCAGGTGTGGTTGCCCAATAGTCCCAGCTACTTGGGAGGCTAAGGTGGGAGGATCACTTGAGCCGGGGCAGCAGAGGTTGCAGTGAGCAGAGATTGTGCCACTGTACTCCAGCCTGGGCAATAGAGCCAGACTCTGTCTCAAAAAAAGAAAAGAAATCTAGTCTGTAGTTGTTACTTTTCCCAGTCTACCATCTCTGTACCTCCATATGAAATCGATGTATTGACACCAGTAGTTTGAACAATGGTTTCAAGACTTGGACTGTGATTTTCCAAGGTTAAATAGTCCTGATGATGTTGCCAAGCTCACCTCAGGCAAGGTCATGCCTTCCACAGGGGCAGTTATCTCTCACCCAGATCCATTAAGAAAACATTACTCAGGGAAAAAATTGTGAAGGGCTTTTGAAATGGATGAAAAGATTACTTGAAGTGAACAAAAGGCTTTGAAATGGACAAAGGGTTGGCACAGCCTTCTGGGTTATCTCTGCCTTCCATTATCTTTGAGTTATTTTTACAGCTCTGTAAGTTGATCATCTTTGCCCTAGGTGATTTTGCCGGGGGTGAGTATAATTCACAACCTGTTGATTACTGGTCAGCTCAGGTTTGTGGTACATTGATAAGTGCCTGGCACAATTAGAAATGTGGACCATCTGGATGGCTTGGGTCTTTCTTGCCTTTCCAGAGCGTACCTGGCTGTGTTAGATTAACTCAGCAACAGCACACCACTGAGTGGCATGCATTGAAAATGCCCCTAGTGTTTAAAAAAAAGGAAGCGTCGAGTAGTCTGAATAGAGAAGATTTTGAAAAGATTAAATTGGGATACCTTTTGAAAGATATAAAAATAAAAGTTTTACATATTTACCTAACACCTACTATACAGCCCTTATGTATGTTATTTTGAAGCCATACTATCCCGTAGAATATTTGTTCTTGTCATTGTCATTCGATGGATGAGGAAACTGAGGCTCAGAGAAGCTGAGTGACTTGCACAAAGTCACACAGCAAGGAAATAGTAGAACAGAGATTGGATCCCCAGCCTGCCTGATCTCAAGTCCATTCTTCACCCACAACCCTAGACAGGAGGTTGGTTTATGCCCTGAGGAGTGCAGGACGCAGGTTGGAGAGGTCGGACATGGACCTCAGTGCCACGAAGCAGAGTTGGACTGATGGAGGAACAACTGCAGTGCTTCCATGGAGGAGCAGGGAGTGGGCTGGTTAAAAAAAAACAAAAAACTGACAGCAGTTGTCTTAGGACTAATTTCTCTGCACATGTTTGATGTTTAGCCACTATCCATTGTCTTCTTTTCATGACACGCTCCCCTCTTGCACAGATGAGTTGTGCTTAGCAGGAAATTAAAGCAGGTGCAGTCATTCAACCTGAAGCAGGTTAATAGTGATCTTGGCCATGGCAATGAGTCACAGCCTAAAACTCTTCATGCCTTAGAGTTCGCAGAATAATAGAAACCTTCCAGGACCCTTTCCTTCCTGAGCAAACTCTCATTCCGAGTTTTCCAATTGCAGAGATCCTGCACACGCTGTTACTGAGCAATGCTTGGACAAAACACCTCCATAGACAAAAAAAAAAAAAAAAAAAAAAAAACCCGGGGCCCGGGCAAGCCAGCGCCCCGGGTTAACAATGCGCAAACTGTACTGGGGGTTTGTTTAAAC